>CM076579.1:311358774-311576493 GCA_034641835.2 Pinus albicaulis | reverse complement strand
ATGGAACTTTGGGTTCTTGGCCAAGTTTATTGCAGAAGTGTTGTCGATCATGAGTGTTGTGGAATACATTTGTTTCATCTACAAATATTCCAGGACTTTCCGGAGCCACACAATTTCTTTTTTTGCTTCAGCTGCTACCACATATTCTGCCTCGGTTGTGGAATCTGTTGGAACTGATTGTTTGCGTGATCTCCATGAGACAGCTCCTGATCCAAGACTCATGGTGTAACCTGTAGTAGACACCCCTGTTTCTTTGTCGCCATCAAAGTTTGAATCAGAGTATCCGATCAAGTTGAAGTCGCCTACCTGTGTATATTTGAGTCCAAAGTCTTGAGTCCCCTTCAAGTACCTTAGCACTCTTTTTGCAGCAGACCAATGTCCTTCACAAGGTTTTTGCATGAAACTTGAGAGGATTCCAACAGCAAATGAAATGTCAGGTCTGGTGGTGGTCAGGTAGATAAGACTTCCTATAAGTTGTCTGTACTTAGTTGCATCCTCGAATTCTTTCCCTTCAACAGATGTGAGCTTCAAGTTTTGTTCCATGGGAGTGGTTAAGGGATTACATTCATCCATGCCAAACTTGTTCAAGAGATCTCTAATGTACTTCTTTTGAGAAAGAAATATAAATTTAGGATGTTGAATTACTTCAATACCTAGATAGTAATGAACATGACCCAAATCAGTCATTTCAAAACCTTTCTTCAACTCTTTCTTCATGGATGCAATATAGCTCTCATTGTTTCCTATTATCAAAAGATCATCTACATATACCACAAGATATACAACTGTTTTTCCAACTTTCTTAACAAACAAAATTGCATCATCAAGATCAAAATGTTTGAAGTCAAGTTTCAGAAGATGCTCGGTCAATTTCTCATACCAGGCTCGTGGTGCTTGCTTGAGGCCATACAAGGATTTTTCAAGTTTGCAAACTTTGTGTTCTTGACCCTTTATCACAAATCCTTCTGGCTGGGACATATAAAATTTCTCCTTTAGATCTCCATTCAAGAAGGTTGTTTTTACATCCATCTGATGGACTTTCCATCCATTCTGAGCTACTAAGGCAAAGAGATTCCGAATGGTGGTCCATTTTGATGTGGGAGCAAAAGTTTCTTCATAATCGACTCCTTCTTTTTGTGCGAATCCTTTTGCCACAAGCCTGGCCTTGTGCTTGTCAAGTGAGCCATTTGCTTTGTACTTGTTCTTGTAGACCCACTTACAGCCAATTGGTTTTGTTCCCAAAGGCGGATCAACCAGCTTCCAAGTGCCATTCTTTATCAAGGCATCATACTCCTTCTGCATCACTTCTTTCCATTCATCATGAGAAGTGGCTTCTTTGAAGGAAGTTGGTTCATGATCTGTAGACAAACTCAATTCATAGGTTATAAGCAATATCCATATCAACAAGGGAATTAGAATTATCTACATCACCTTCGATTTCTTGAGTGGAACTTCTTGTTCCTGTTTTTCCAACCTCATCAGGATGAACATCCTCCAGTGTCTTTGTCAGCCATTTGGGAGGACCTTTCTGAGATGGCCCAGGCTGGTCATTTGATTGAGTTGGGATTGATTCAAGATTCAATCTCCCAATTCTGTCAATCACATCATCCAATGTGTCATCCGTGGTTTTTTCTTCATGTGGGGGAGAGAGTGCTTCAGGACATGATTCCACAGTTTGATTCAATATCAGAATCCCCCCTTCAAGATGTGGAATCACATTATCAAATTCTTGGAAAGACTTTGCATGTGTGAATCTATCCAAGCGATCAAGTTGCCGCTCAACAACCTTGTCAGTCTTGGAAGATTCAAGGAATATGACATCTCTTGCTATCACAAACTTCTTATTTGCTTCATCGTAGAGACGATATCCTTTGGAGGTATTGGAGTACCCCAAGAAGATACATTTGCGACTTCTAGCACCAAGTTTGTTCCTTTGACCCTTGGGTATCAAGGCATAACAGGTGGACCCAAAGACCTTGAAATGCTTTACCGAAGGAATGTGGCCATGCCACATTTCAAAAGGAGTTTTGTTTCTAATTGAACTTGAAGGACACATATTCTTTATGTAAACAACACATAGAACTGCATCAGCCCAAAACATCAATTTTACATTCTTGAAAAATAACATGGAGCGGACCATATTTAAAATAGTTCTGCTCATTCTTTCAGCTACACCGTTCTATTGTGGATTATATGGCACAGTTGTTTGATGTTTGATTCCATGTTCAGGAAGATAATTTTCAAATTCGTTTGAAGTGTATTCTTTTCCATTATCAGTACGTAGAGAGCCAATATGTGTTTGTGCATCATTTTCAATCCATGCATGAAAATTATTGAAAGTTTGAAAAGCATCAGACTTATTCTTCAGTAAGTAAATCCAACACATTCTGGTGTAGTCATCAATAAATGTCATCATGTATTTGTTTCCATTTGTAGAAGCAATAGGCATAGGGCCACATAAATCTGAATGAACAAGTTCAAGTTTCCTATGTGCTCTTGAGTGTGAATCATGAAATGGCTGTTTGCTATGCTTTCCTAGAATAAAAGCATCACATTCCTTAGGTTTTCTAGGAATTGTAGGCAGTCCATCAACACCATTTTTCTTCAACAAACGAAGGCTGTCATAATTTAAGTGTCCAAATCTATCATGCCATAAAAGACTTGATGGAAATGTACCTTCATCATGATATGAACTGAATGCAAAGTTTTGAGCATGAGCAGATGAACCTTTCAGCTTCAAGAGTCTCCCTTCTTCTATTCCCTCCATGACAAGTGAGTAATCTGATGCTGATCTGACCTCTGCCTTGCCATCAAACAAGTGAACTGAGTGTCCTTGCTGCCGGATTTCGATCAGGGACAGCAAGTTTCTCTTCAACTCCGGGAGGTATAGAACCTCATGTAGGATATGATCAGAAGACCAGGCAGTTTAAGCCTGACTGTGCCAAGCCCTGATGGCTTGAGTTTGGATTTATCTGCGAAATATACTGCTCCATCAACTTTGTCAGTGAATTCTTCAAAAAAATCTTTTCTAAATGTCATGTGACATGTTGCTCCCGAATCTAGCAACCAATCATCTCTCCATGAAGTAAATGAAACATCAAATAGGTTTTCAGTTACTCCATTGTTACAATGTGCTAGAACAGAATGAGCTGATTCAGCTGGTTTACCTTTGTCTTTGTCATCAGTTTTACCTCTGTCTTGATTTGTTTGCTGCTGAGCTTTAGATTGTCTGCCCCCCTTTTCTCTAAAGTTTCTTCTTCGTCTTCTGCCTTCTCTTCCTCTGGATGGACCTGAAGCATGTCTCTTTTCTCTCTGTGCCAAGTAGGCAGCCTCTTTAGAAGATGAAGGGACTGTCATCTTCTTTTGAAGGAGGAGAGAAAAAAAAACTTTGCTGGAGAATCTCTTTTGAAGGAGAGAAAACAAAAATACTCTTTGCTGGAAAATATACTGAAAAAACTCTTTGCTGCAAATATACTGAATTTAAAGGACAGAAACACTTTTTTCTAAAAGACTGAATTTAAAAGGACACAAAATCTCTTGCTAAAAACTGAATTCTGCACCAAAAATATATATATATTTTTTTTGTTTTGTTTGGAAAAAAATAAATTTTATGATATGGTTGGGGAGGGGCGGTATAATATGAAGTGGAATGGTATTAAATATGAGTGGAGCAGTGTAATATGAAGTGGAGCGGTATTATGAATGTGGGAAGTGGAATGGTATTGTAAATAGAATGAAGGGCGATATTGTGAATGGGAAGGGCGTAAGACAATATGGGGGGCGTAATGCAAAGTGTATTGTATATACAAAGACAGAACTTATTAAATGTACAATGGACAGAACTTATTAGTAGGAGGGCGTATTATATGCAAAGGGCGGTATTGAATGGTGGTAGCGTATTAAAATGGTGGTAGTGTAATACAATATGGAGGCGCGGTATTAAATATGGAGGGGCGGTATTAAATAAGGAGGGGCGGTATATAAAATATGGAATGTTGTAACATGAAAGCAGCGTATTATGGTGTTACCAACTGCGTGGAGGTGTATGGAGGCGTATGGAAGAGGCGTATGTCAAACCAAACTGCGTGGAGGCATATGGAGGCGTATTAAATGGAGCGTTCTATATACAGACCAAACAACGTTCTATGATAGCGCTGGAATGGTATTACATGAGGTATTATAATATGAACAAGGCGAATATGGAGGGGCGTAAAACAGTGGATGTGTGACAGCGCTAGATAGACAGTGGTTTAATTGCTGGTCGAGGGCGGGTAGACATCAATACTGCACGGAATATATGACAGAGTATATGAAACAGCGCAGATGGTAGCGTATAACAGATGGTGTCAAGGTATGTTTTAAACGCAGGTGGAATAGAATGAAAGGTGAGCAGAAATAGTAATGTGGCTCACCAACAGCGTATTATGAAATGGGAGGAGCGTATTGCAAAGATGGTGGAGGGGGTTACACCAGGCAGAGCGAATGGCGAGGCAAGGGCGTAATCGAGCGATGGTGTATGCGTTAGGGAAGACGGGAGAGCGAAAGATTAATGCGTATGGCAGATTAATGTGAGCTGTTGAGTATGAGGTTGGGTGGGCGTAGAGTGCCAAGATGTATGGGAGGATTGAACGTTGTAGAGGAGTGTTGGAGATGCGTAGGTTGAATTGCATAGTTGCAGGTACGGTAGAGCTTCGTATGGGCAGATGAGGGAAGTGTGAGGGGAATTGGGTAGGTGGAAGAATGTAGGGAGAGAGTGAGGGCATTACAAAAAAACTGAAATGGCAGTGTGTAGGACTGTAGAATTGCAAAGTGGCAGGGGCTGCAATTTGTAGAATTTCAGGGTCTGCAGAATTGCAGAATCTTCAGGAGCTGCAGGAGCTGCAAATGTCAGACTTGTGGATAATTGAAGAGAAAAAAAATGCATAATTACAATATAGCAATTTAGGAGCAGCAAAAAACTATTAGTAAAAACTGACTGAGCAAAGGAGAGGGAGTTACACCATAGGCAGAAATGCCAATAGTGGGGCTGGCTCTAATACCATGTCAAACCAGAGGTAACTCCTCAAATCAGAATGTGTTATTTAATGAAGAATGAACATGCATTTATACATGGAGGTGAGGCTATTGGGATTCATCTCCCAATGACTCTTGGCCTTCCTTATTTCCTAATATTAAATAATATACAATATTAAATGTGCACACCCATCCCATAGGATTAGGTGTCAACAGGTTCATTAGATAGATTGGTTTTGTCTCCTCTTATGCCTCTTTAAAAACCTCTTTCAACCCTGGAATTGAAGGGAAATGGTTAGTGGCATGGTCCTTGGTACAAATAGTGCATGTCTGGACCATGTCTAATGGACATTCTCGTTGGTTGTGCTTCTTCCGATAGTGTGGAAAAAAAATAGCCAATTTTTTATCTCCTATAGCTTGATTATGCTTGGCTTGTAGTAAATCTAGATGATTTGTCAGGGTTCCCAAGATATCGGTTTTAAAACCTTCTAAAAGATTACCGAATTCTGCTCTGGTCATGTTGCCATTGAATTGTTTATAATTCATTGTAGCTGAGTCTCACTCAGCTAGCCTACTTCGCGTACTACCTCGAGAACACTTGATGTATAATGCAATAATGTCATCATATTCTTCTTGATATATGTCCCCTTTTCACATTATATTGAGTGTTTCGACCCATTCTTCTTTCATTCCCTTGATCATTTTCACTTTTAAAATATCTTTAGATAGTGTAGTATATGGACATCTTCGGAAATTATATTGAAATCTTTCAACGTATTCTTCTAATGTCTCATTGTCTCTTGTAGACATATTGAAGATTTCATATTGAATATTTTGTCTTTTATTTCTCGAGTCTAGCAGTAGTCTTGATATTTGTTAAGAAAGGATTTTTTCATTTGATCCTGACTATTAGTGGTTCCTCCATCGAGCCCCATAAACAAATGTAATGTTTCCCCTTTCAAAGTAGAGGGAAATACTTTTAGTTTATGAGGGTCAGTGGTGTAGTCATATCCCCTACATAAGACATCGAATTCAAATAAGAATGCATCCGGATCTTCTGAGGTTAGCCCATGGAAGGTGGGGATGTTTTGTAATGGAATGGCTTTCATAGGGGCATTTGCGGCCAAATAAACAATGGGATACTCTAGTGTTGATGTTTGCCTCTCGTTTTGGTTGTTATTCATTTCATCAAAAATATGCCAACAATATTCATGGATTTCTTGTTCTAGCGGAATAATTTGAGTGGAATTAGGAAGTGGATTTGGAGGAAGCCTTACAACACTTCCCCGATCTGGGATACTAGGAGTCTCTGTCTCTGTCACTCTCTCAGGGGATTCAGGCTCTGGATTTTTTACTTGTACTTCACTATTGGTTTCTCCCCCTCCTTCCTACAAATTTCAATAATTTCCCTCTCTTGAAGGGTGAGGACTTACGTGCTCAGCAGTCTGAAGGCTTTGCTCAGACCCTTATATCTCACTATGAATCTTGGTGTGGGATGTAGATGGTGAGGCTGCTGCCTGAGGGAATGTGGTAGGACTCTGAGTGGGAATGGTTCTGGGTCCTACGGATGCTTGGGATTCAGCCTTCTTAATGATTTCATCTATGTATGTTGTTCTGCCAAGGACCACCGATCCCTTGGGTTTTGTGGATTTAAGTGGGGGGTTTTAATCTATATTTTTCTTCCTAGTAATAAAACAAGGACACCTATCCTAATAACCTCTACACAATTACTGAGAAGAGGGCTAGAGAGCAAGCGTTTTTCTTACTGATACGTAGGTTCTTACCTCTTGTTTTCAATACCCAATTCTTCCACAACAAAAGGAAAAAGAAATAAGGGACATCACTATTAAACACTCTCCCTGGTAACGGTGCCAAAAATTTGGGGCATAAAGGTGACTGTTTAAAGGTAACCTCAATCCTCTTCATTAATTATCAACCCAGGGCAAGTCTTGTTATTTCAAGAATGTAAGCACAATATATGCAAGTGACATCGGAGGTTAACTATGCTAAATTATCATAGGGAAGATTGTCTAATTCTCGAAGTTCATAAAATCAACTTGAGAGTGAATTATGAGATGCTTCTGACTCTTCAAGGGAACTAAATTTTTTCTAAGCCTATGTCGAAATAACTTACTTAAGACTGAAAAGACTAAACTGCAATGGAACAACACATTTTGATGAATTGAACAACAACCTTAACGAATTGAACAGTAATTCTAAAAAATTGTACAACAATCAATTATTCTAGATTTTGCAATGGAATTCCCTTTTAATCGACTAATAACATCCTTCTGAATTAAAAATCAACCAAACGCTCACAATGATGATGAAAATATCAAACTTCAAGCTGTATGTAGAATTGAACAACAGTCGTGTTGGAACTAAACTAGCAATTGTGAAAGCATTGAATTCAGATAAAACAACATGAATGGTAAACTAGTCTATTAAAAAGGAAGATATAACATCTCATGCTCGCAATTAAACGATTCAAACGAGATACTATGAAACACAGTGGATAGCTTGAGAACGAAAATTCTATAAATAAACGTAAAGCACATAAGTAGAAGAAGAACCCCCAAGGCTAGGCCCAAAGCCACTAGAAGCCGACTGCTAAAGAATACTCAGAATTTGTCTATTCCAAAAATGCCAAATTATTCATTAATCCACCGAGTAATACATTAGTACAAAACTTGACGATTCTATCCAAGCACATTTATTATAGAAAGATTAAATTACAGGAATTGTTTTTCTTGTTCATTCTTCGGCCTTTTATAGCTTAAAGTCGAATTCAAGAGTAGTAATGGATCTTTCTCATTATGGTATCCTTCTGCTTCGTGGTTATCAATTGAGTACTCCAAGTGTGGTCGTACCTCTCCATCTTCCGCCAATTCATAAGAGCCGATATGATTCCATCCGCCTCCCTTGTCTGTTGTCTTTCGGTCATCTAGTCAATAGTTTGGTTGTTTTTCTTCCTTATCAATAAAGGCAGTGACAAATTAGTTTTTACGTTATCAAACACTCCCTTTATCACTAATCCATTCTACCTCATTTTTTCATTATTTTCTTTTACTTTATTTCTAAGATGAAGGGAAAATATAAAAAAGTGTATTTCAAATCGTGGTAATGATGGGGGTGAAACATACCTTTTTCTTGGCCCAACACCAGGTACAATAGATACCTTCCCTTTGAAATCACCTTGGGATATAGCCCTAATATTATGGTCACTAAGGTTACCACCTACAACAATTCAACTTGGGGGGATAGTCACATATCAAACATACACACAAGGGCGGAGTAACAAAGCTCAATCCCCTTGAAAGTTCCTCAACATGGATAATATTAGGTTTACCTCCAATTGACCCGAAGTACCTTTTGACACCATTTGTAATTCATTCAAAACAATATACTCTAACCAATGAAGCGGGTATGATCACTTCACTGGGTTTGATATGATCTAGTGCTTGGCTCCATTGTAAGAGGAACCTCCCAGAGTAAAAATTCAATAAATGGATTTACTCCCTACTGCAAGTTTGTCGTGTTTGTTTATATCTTTGGAAAGTTAACTCACTTCCCTATTCCAAAGCCCTACAGCTTGATCTGTGTAGGTGGAAAGAACCCTAAAAATGAAAAAATTATAATCAATTTTATTAATTCTTCCTTTTTAAGTTGTTGTTTACTCAATGGGTTATGGACATGAAAGTGATGATATTTTGACCAAACTTAAAAACTCTAATGTAGTCAAATATGAAATTCTAACCTCAATTAATTCCTAGTTATGGGAAAGTACGAGTCTTTTTTATTTTCAAATAAAATGAAAAATATCATATTCCAATAAAATTATTTTCCACAAAATTCCAATTCCAATTTGAAATAATTCTATTGAAGAAATTTAATCAAAATTTCAATTCACTTAACAAGTCAAATAACCATAAAATGTCTTGTTACAAGCAATCACTCACAATTATTCAAAATGCACGGAGAAATCAATAAAAATCTGAAATGAATTTGTACTACTGAATGCCACTAATTTAATGGTGTCTACATTGTATTCATGAACAATATTCAATACTGAAAAATAAATGGTTTTCGTTTTACATTCAGCAAAAGAAGAAACTGTCACAAAACACTAAGATTTCAAGAAAACCCTAACTTCACTAATCTAGAAGATATTTTACCAATAATAAAAGTATTTACTAAACCTAGTATTTTTGCAAGAAAAAAGACAGCAAGACAAAAATCTAATAATAACCAATCTCTTTTTTGATCAATCAGCAAGCAACCAGTCAAAACCCTACCCTAATTTGTGAAAACAGGAAATATCTCAAAAATACTACTTAATGACACTCAAACAAACTCAAAATATTAACTAGAGGTAAAGACAACTGTAACATATCTTTCAAAAACAAAAATTCTAACTTTGATCAGAGGAAAATCTACTTTTTCAAAAATTCATGTGTAGGTGAACAATTTAGTTCAGTGCGCATGCGCTCTCCTCCTAAACAAAAACATTGCAGATCTACGTTCTGTAGCTAAAAAAAAACTGCGCAGAATAATAAACTTAAAGAAAAAATAAAAAACTAGGCAAACACATCACAAAATCAAAAGGATACCTATCTTGACAAGACTTAGATCGGGCTATCAAAAAGGATGAAAATAAAAAACAAGGAAAATCAAGAGAACAAAAGCAATCCCCACTATGGTCACAAATTAGTTATATTTGGACTAATCCGTCTTGCGGGAAAGAGTGATCTCCCTTGATTTCAATT
Source organism: Pinus albicaulis (assembly GCA_034641835.2). Taxonomy (NCBI): domain Eukaryota; kingdom Viridiplantae; phylum Streptophyta; class Pinopsida; order Pinales; family Pinaceae; genus Pinus; species Pinus albicaulis. The sequence goes on along the minus strand of CM076579.1, from coordinate 311,566,714 downwards.
AAAACCATTTACAAGCAGACAATCAAACTACTTTTTCTCTTAATCTATATTTCTTGAATCGTAGATCTAAAAGGAGAGGAAATTATATCCATACCTTATTGTCAAATGCTCGATGAAGATCCCCGTTATGCCTCGATGCATCAATTCAATGCTTGAAACTAACCTACACACATAGAAACCAAAGGATCAAAGGCATATTCAACATAAATAATTTATAGATTAAAAATAATGATCAAGGAAATTAGTAACCAACATTATTTCAATGGATAAACTAACAATAAACCAAATCATTCATCAGATCCATAAAACAATGTAGTGAGAAAAAGAGATCAATTGTATTAATTCAGAAATATAGAAGAGTCTTGCAACCTTTGCCTTAACATTGTGAAGCTCCTCCCATAATTATACAATCATTTCCTTGGATGATAAACACTCAAGCCTAATTTGACCAGCATAAGTCTATCTTCAGCAACCTCCCTTAACCCTCTAGCTTGTAATTAATTTATAGGCCAAAAGGAGGAAGTTCTAGATCCACATCAAATGGATGATATCCATTTATGGCGAGATTAGGGTTCCTTGAATAACAAGATTTATATCCATGATGGGAGGGGCTAGGATTGAATAGGCATGACCTCAAAGATTTCTGTTGGGATATATTTTCCAAACAACGTTTCTAGAATTAAATTTTTATTTTTACTTTTTGTTGATTCATGTGTGTGGTCCATAGTGTAATACAAAGCGCAGTTCTGCAGGAGTACCAATGATAGGAATTGCGCCTGCACAAAAAATAGCTAGGAAAGAGCTCAAGTTACTAAAATAAGGTTTTGGGACTTAACCTAGAACTCTTGCATTCTCAAAGGTGATTTAGTTTTTGAATTGCAAGCAAGTGCTTAGGAACACATGAATCGGATGGCAAAAGATCCATTCTAATGGTCAGTTGTCATGGTAATAAAATAACACTTAACACCCAGGGTCTTAATTATCTCAACTTTATTTTTTCTGAAAACCAAACATTCTACCACAAACTTTGAATATCAAATTTAAGGCCATCCCAAATACAATCCTTCTTGACCCTGTGGTAAGTTTAAAAAAATCATGAGTGCCCTCCTAAGGGAGAGGTGTGAAATTCTAAAAGAATCTTTGGTTTTAGTTGGGAAATATTACAAATATATAAGTGATCTTTGTACCATAATGAATCATTTTTCCAGCTAAATGTATCAGAAGTACTGGGATCTTTCTACAAATTTTTAATGAGTGTCCACACGTCTTCTTCATTCTTCCATTCATCCCTTGCTCTAGTTATCCAATTTGGTTGGATAATAGCAATGACACAAAGCAATGTTTCCACATCCTCATCCTCTCTTGAGAGTGAATATGCAACAACAATTTTCTTCCCTTTTTTGTAGATGATTTCAAAGTCATGACCCAACATCTTTGTGACCCATTTTCACTTCTCTTTTGAAGATAATATTTGTTCCAAAAAGTATTTAAGAATCTCATGATCTGGTTTTACCTTGAAGTGTCTTCCCATTATGTTAGGTTTCCATTTCTTTAGTTCATGTGGTATTTTCAACATTTCCTTCTGATAAATAGGTTTGTGTAAATACTTTCCTTTGATTGGATGACTTTCAAAAGTAATGGGTCCTCCTTCTTGCATTAGAACAACACCAATTCAATTTCCTAAGGAATCACATTCCATAATAAAGGTTTTTGTGAAGTGCGGCGTAGCTAAGACTGGTGCTTGGGACAATTCCTCTTTAAGATGTTCAAAGGCCTTAGTTTCTTTTGGAGTCAAATGAAATGCATCTTTCTTTAGTAATGTTGTTATAGGTGTTGCTATACTCCCATAATTCTTAACAAAATTGTGATAATACCCTATCAACCTTATAAATCCTTGCATATGCTTTATGTTTGTGGGGATTTTCCATTCCTTAATGGCTTTAATTTTGTTAGGGTCTACCTTAACACCCTCATGAGATACAATATGAACCAGATATTCCAGCTCTTGTACTCCAAAAAAACATTTGGATGTTTTTGCATACAATTGTTTCTCCTCCAATATTTTGAGCACCTTGTCAGCATGTTGAACATGATCCTTCCAAGACTTATTATAGATTAGTATATCATAAAAAAATACTAATACAAATTTTCTAAGGAAGATTTTGAAAATGGATTTCATCAAACATTTAAATGTAGAAGGTGCATTGGTAAGGCCAAAATGCATGTCCAAAAATTCATAATCACCCTCGTGAGTTCCAAATGTTTTTTTTAGAATGTCTTCAATCTTCATTCTAATTTGATGATATCCTGAATGAAGATCCCAGTCGGTGAAGTAAATTTCTCCATTTAATTCGTCCAATAATTAATTAATGATATGAATGGGAAATTTATCTTTAATAGTGAGATTTTGAGCTCCCTATAATTCAAATACATGCACCATGATCCATATTTCTTGTGCACCAATACTACTAGATCAGAGAAAGAACTTTGACTAGGTTGAATTATACTAGCCAAAATCATTTCTGCAACCATATCTTCAATTTCACTCTTTTGGGCATAGGGATATCTGTAAGGCCTGTTGTCTGGAGGAACACTTCCTAAATAAATAGCATGATCATGATCACGAGTAGGTGGGAGGCCTTTGGGAGTCTCAAATAACTTGGAATTATTGTCCAATACTTTTTGGTGATCTGGAGAAATAGATGATTTTGACGTTTGAACCTCTAGTGAGAATAATTGTGAAATTATGCCCCATTTTTCTTTCTTAAGAAGATTTTTCATGCCATTAGAGCTAATTATATTTCCTGGTTTCCATGTGATACCCTAAATTAAACTTCCCTTGCTTCCCAAAAAAAATTCAATAAGAGTTCTTGAAAAATAAAAGCTATCATACCCAAAGATTGTAAGCATTGGACTCCTAGTACAACATCAGCACCACCCATTGGAATGGAAATAATTGAACTAATTAATACATATTCCCCCATGGTTAGCTTGATATTATGACACTTTCCAAATAAATTTATAGTTCCTCCATTTTAAACCATCACTTGACACTCTGGTGCTAGATGTAGGAAGAAATTCAATTCCTTTGCTATCTTTCAATGAATAAAATTATGGGTACTACTTGAATCAATCAACCCTATTACTTTTGTATTCTTGATATGTACTTCTATCTTGAGAGCTTGAGGAGTGGTAATTCCTTCCAATGCATTACAATATATGCTAAGATTCATTTATTATTTCTCTAGCCTTAGTTCTTGGTGTATATCCTCTTCTTTTGAAGTTTCTTATTCCTTTTCTTCCTCCTCTTCACAATCTATGTAAAATTATTTCTTCTCAGCACACTTATGACCTTTAGTGTATTAGCTATCACAACTATAACAAATCCCTTTTTCTATTTTTTCTTCAAACTATTGTGGTGTCAACCTTATAGGTTATGGAAGGCTAGGATTAGCAACACTTCCATCTTTATAGTTGTGAGTATTAGGTTTCCTTGTTGCCATAATTTTTCTTATGATTTTTCTCGCCAACCTGAATGCCTTCTCCAATGAATCAAGTTCCAAAGGGTGAACCTCATGTTGGATCGTATCCTTTAAAGTCCCTATGAAGACACAAATCCTATGCTTCACTAGAATATCATTTACCCTTATTTCTAATTTTTGGAAGTCATAATTTTGCTTCGCCATTAAACCCTTTTGTTTGAGATTTATGAATTGGCTAAAGAAGGTGTTGTTCTTTGTATCCTCATAATCTGGTATCATTTCCAGCATAAAAATTTACCAACTGAAAAGTGGTTCATTATAAAAAAGTGATTTATACCATACAAACTAATTGGGTTCTAAATATAAAGTTGCAATGTGTACCTTTTGTGTGTGTTGCACATTTTGGAGATCAAAATATTGCTCCAACTGTAGTATCTGTATTACCAGATCCTTGCCATCAAACTTCCTCATATCGATATTTGGAATATGGTGGGTCTTTAATAAAACATTAGAGTATATGAAATCATTATTAACATTTCTTTTATTCTCATCATGAGTTTCATCTAATACCTTTTATCCATTAGGAATCATTTCTTTTAGCAACTTTGTAAAACCTTCCTTCAAACCTTCCATGTACGCCTTTCATTATTTATTCTATGCCATCCATATTAGCTTCCATTCCATCCTTCAAACCTTCCATGTTTCATTTTAAACCATTATTCAAACCATCCATCTTAGCTTCCATTTCATCTTAGCGAAATTTCTTGCAATTGATCTCGTAATTTTGATATAACATGTTTCATGTCTTCCTCTTCTTCATGCATCATAACAGATCTATATGTTCTATTAATATGATATCTTGGTATGAAGCAGTGATATTTATTCTTCACTATGCCCCTTGAATCACTTCAAACTAATTTTTCAAAAAAAACTTATGTAAATTTGAAAACAAATATACACATTTTTCTTGCTTTGTAGGAGCTTGATATTGAATCTATTGTATCTTTGTAATTTCAGATCGCCAAGGTTTAAAAAAATTTCTTGTTATAAAATTATGAGTCTTCTTTCCAACCCCACAATTTAGACTGATATTGGAGTCTTAAAGAAAGAGTTATGTTCGATCTCCCACGATGACCTGTCTAGAGACTCGTTCAATAGAAAGAACTTGTATGTTGTACCACATGTGATTGTTTCTACCTTCAGACCTGAAATTTATACAACAAACACAATATTATGTGCACTTTCAGCTACCTTTTACAGAATTCAAATCCGATATCCAAAATGAAATTTATGACGATTATTCCCAGGTCACTTGTTTGAGACTAAATTTTGGAGCCTGCAGAAACCCTAACTTACCGGATCATATCTCACAAAATATAGCGAAAAAAATCCAAAATTTTTACATGATGGTCAACAAGATTTCGGATCCATGTGTTTGAAATTTAATCTGTTGAAGCCTTGTAGAACAAAATTTATAGAGAAGATGTGAAGATGACTTGTTTGAAGAAGAGAAACCCTAGAATCCATAGCACTAATACCAAATGTTATGAAACCACCTCACAAAATAGAAGAAAATATAGATCAATGACTTGAAATTTATCCTCTTCGAGGGGGAAACCTTCTTTACATCCCATAAATGAACAATTTTTGGACGATTCAAATAAAAAGACCTCCTCTCTATATATAGTAGTCTAAGGGGTCACAATATAATCAGATCCTACATAATAATAATAATGTAAGAGCACAACAATAACAATAGTGGGATTCTATGGGGTATAATAAAATATGGGGACTACATGGGCACAATATTAACAATAAGGGGGCTACACTAATAATAAAAATACAGGCTTACACTATTATTATAGGTACCTAGAAATTAGTAGAGTTAAAGTCACAGTTGAAGGAAATGCTTGACAAAGGACGCATGAGGCCAAGTGTATCACCTTGGGGTGCACTAGTATTGTTTGTGAAGAATAAGGATGATACTCTCAGGCTATGCATCAATTACAAGTAGTTGAATAAGGTGAACATTAAGAACATATATTAGTTTCCTAAGATTGACAACTTTTTTGATCAGTTGAAGTGAGTAGCAATGTTCTCGAAGATTTATTTGAGATGAGGATACCATTAGGTACACATCAAAGAAGAGGATATTTACAAGAAAATTTTCAGCACTAGGTATGGGAATTATGATTTTTTGATGGTTCCTTTTGATTTGACTAATGCTCCAGCTACTTTTAAGTGATTGTTGAATAGTGTATTACATCCTTACCTAGACACGTTTTTTATTGTATTCATTGATGATACATTGGTATATTCTGAGAATGGGGAAGAAAATGTCGAACACGTAGTAATAATAATGAGGTTGTTGAGAGAGCATCAGTTGTATTATAAGCTCCTTAAATTCATTATCTTTCATACATAGGTAAATTACATGGGACATGTGGTTTCCAAGGAAGGCATAGCAGTGGAATCAGAAAAGATACAGGCTATCATGGTATAGGAATGTGGATGAGGTAAGATCATTAATGACACTAGAAAGTTATTATAGGAGGTTCATCAAGAGCCTCTCACAAATTTATTATCATATTGCAGAATTTCAAAGGAAAGATAAGAAATTTGGAAGGACAGAGGAAGGTGCAACCAGTTTTGAACAGTTGAAGCAATTGTTGACAAATTCTCTAGTTCTAAAGATTGCATATACAAAGAAATAGTTTGTAGTGTGCAAATATTCTTTCAAGAAAGGAATTGTTAGAGTCCTTATGAAGTAAGGACAGGTGGTATGCTATGAATCACAGAAACTGAATGAGCATGAGCATAATTATCTGACACATGATCTTGAGTTGGAAATTATCATTCATGCATTGAAGATGTGGAGGAACTATCTCATGGGAAGGAGGTTCATACTGGTGAGTGATCACAATGGATTGAGGCATATATTTAACCAACCGAATCTAGATTTTGGACAAGCTATATGGTTGGCCATAATTAGCGATTTTGAATTTGATATTAGGTACATAAAGAGTAAACAGAACGGGGTTGCAGACATTCATAGTAGGCAAGTATAGGTGATCACAGAGCAACTATGAGTTCCTATGAGACAAATCTATAGGATTGTATATTATAGACAGTTTAGCAGGATGATAGGTATAGGGATCTCATGCAAAGGTTACAACAAGGTATAGGTGATCAAGTTGTGGAACATCATCTCACAACATATGGCTTAGTCAGGTTTAGGGATGGGACTTATGTGTTAGATAACAGTGAGCTCAAAATATTATCTTGAGGTAATTTCATGCTAAACCATATTCAAGTCACCCAAGGTATCAGAAGACATTGAAAATAGTGAATACATTTTATTATTGGCTGAATATGAAGAAGGAAGTGGCAGAGTTTGTGGCTAGATGCTTGGATTTTCAACATGTAAAAGAAAAGTGTAAGCATCCAGGTGGATTACTATAACCTATTTTGATTCCAGAGTGAAAATGTGAGGTCATTTCCATAGATTTCATTACAAATTTTTGAGGACATATAGAAAACATAATTCTATTATGGCTGTGGTGGATAGGTTGCATAAAAGTAGCACACTTCATCCCAGTGAATTCTATGTATTCAACTAGTGATGTGGCACAGGTATTCATTAGAGATGTAACGAGGTTGCATGGTGTATCAAAGAAGATTGTGTCAGATAGGGATGCTAATTTCACTTCAAGATTATGGAAAGAGTTATTTACAGGTTTCGGTACAGAGTTGGCCTTCAACACAAATTATCATCCACGGAAAGATGGAAAAATAGAGAGGGTTAATAAGATATTGGAGGAAATGTTGAGGGTGTATGTGATGCATCAGAAAAATATATAGGAGTACCTTCTGTTGGTTGAGTTTGCTTAAAAAAATGGGTATCAGGAATCACTGAGGAGGAGTCTGTTTGAGGCATTGTATAGGTGGATTTGTAATACTACTATTAGCTGGAGTGATCCATTTAATAGGGTGTTGATAGGGCCAGTTATGTTGGTGGAGATAGAATAATAAATGTGTGTAATCAAGAAGAATCTGAAGGTAGCACGGGACAGACAAAAAATTTACTCAAATTAGAACATGTTTTAAGGAGTTTCATGTTGGGGAATATGTGTACTTGCACATCAAGTCCAAGAAGAGCTCCTTGAGGATTGAATCATGTGCCAAATTGGAACCTTGGTATTGTGGACCTTTCATTAATATTCTTGAAAGGATTGGACCAATAGCTTATTGACTTGCACTACCTCTGACAATCAAATTACATGGTGTTCTCCATGTGTCATTGCTTAAGAATTTTGTTAAAGGTCTTGATCATGTGATTTAATAGTTTGTATTGTAGGTTGAGCCAGAAGGAGAATTCCAGTTAGAACCTCAGTGTATCTTACATATAAATATGGCATTCTCTGGAACTGAGCAATCAATAAAGTTAAAGTGCAATGGAAGCACTTTTAGCCTTATGAAGCTACATGGGAGATGTTGGATCAGATGCAGGCTATGTATCCTTCTCTATTCGTTGGCTGAGTGAATGTTTTGGCATATGTTTTGGTGTGATCTTTTGGTATATGTACATATGTATATTGATGTAAATACCTCCATGAGATTCGTTATAAAGCTCCAATAAGAAATATGGGTGTCATGTCACTATGGATGTCATGTTGTTATGTTTTCATGTTGGTTTACTTATCATTAGGTTGATATTGTAAATACTACAATGAGCTAAGCTATAAATATCCATGGGCAGTATGTTTTTCTTTCAGTAGTATTGTTGGTTGTAGGTGTCATTGAACATCAAGGATGATGTCCCCCCAAAGGGGAGGGTTTTGTAAGAACCTTGGTTAAAAATCCATTTAATAAAGTTAATAAAGGTAAAATAAAACCGTGGTCATGGGACACGTATTCCAAGTTGAATGATTGGGAGAAAACATAGTGATGGGGATAACTTGTGATTAATTAATGGTTATCAAAATTGGAAAACAGAATGGAAAAGGATTTGGAAAGGAAAAGTGGAATTAATTTGCATTTTATTTATGAAAATAATGGAAATAGGAGAAAAGGAAGGTGAAAGGGAAAAGGTTTCATGTGAGGAGGAAAATGAAGGAAAGTAATGGAAAATTGAAGAAATTAGAGGCCTCGTTAATAAAAAGGCTTTTGAAGACCAATTGGTACCTTTAGTCAGTTTAGTTTTGGAGATCCCATTCTGTTCCCTCTTTCTCATACTCTTGGATACTTAGAGTTTGCTTGGAGCACTCTTGGAGGAGTGTGGCATACTTGGTATTTTGGGCAGGAATGAAAAGAAAGAGTAGGAAAGAGCCATAGGACATTAGGATCATCAGCTGCAATGGGTTTTTCTTGCAAGTACTGAGTTGCATGCATGATTTACTTTCTATTTTTGGAATGCATGGCATATGCATGTGGTTTCTTTGTTATGATATGTCATTGGCATGGATGACTGCTTAGATTGATAATGGTTTTTCCTAGCCTTTCCATTTCCTAGATAGCCATGGTGTTTTGGGTGTTATCCTTTTTTTTGGTTGGTGCTCATGTACCTTTGGTTGTGGGTTGAATTACTAGTTCCTAGAAGCCTCAGTTGGAAAAACACTCTAGAAGCCCTATAACAACTTGGGTTGAGTTACTAATATTGGAAGCTTTTCTTGGAAAAACACTCTGGAATCCCTTGGTGGGTTGAGTTACTAGTCCTAGAAGCCCTGGTTGGACAAACACTCTGGAAGCCTGACAACAACTATGCGTTGAGTTACTAGTCCTGGAAGCCCTGGTTGGAACAAGTTCTCTGGAGCCCTATAAAACTTGGGTAGAGAAAAATTTGGTGATGGTTAGTGATGTCCAGCCGTGAGATGAAATCGCTGGTTCAGAATTGAGGTGTTTGTTATTCTGGAAGCCATGGTTTGGTTTTTCTTGATTTGTTTCATGAGATCCCAAATTCATGCTTGGAATACGGCACAGGGGTTAACAGATGAAAGAAATATTTGGTTCAAGCTAGTCTATGGTAGGGTGATACGTGGAATTCCCAGACCCAGTTGCATTTTACACATGTTAATCAGAGCTCATTTCCTTTTGTATTTTATGGGTAAATATATTGGTTTATATGTGGTTTTTATGGTTGTTATATCCTTGTTATTTTTGTCGGTTATATGTTGGTTATGAGTATGCTTTATGACAAACTTTATGTATGGTTCTCATTATGTTTTGATTAAAAATTGAATGAATAATGAATACATTTCCTAATAGATGATAATGTAGCTATTGTGATAAATCATAAATGCTTCTTATCAATTCTTAGATAAGTATGAGACACCTATGCTTAGATCTGTTTTTATGACCTGTATATTACATATTTGCGACATGTTTGACAAAATGTCTATCATGGGTAGTAGGGGTATGGTCAATTCATTGGACAAATTTTTGTAATAGTAGCCTTGTTTCAATTTTATTTATCAATTTTGGGAGTTTCATGAAGTTTTGCGAAGTGGCCTGAGACCTAGCCCTGAAAAAGTGGATCATAATCTGGGTTCGTTGGCACATCAATACCTAAAAAATTCCAAAATCATTGGCATGCTTTGTTGTGGGAGCGATTGGAAGGTCTCATTCGCATGTATAGATTGTTGTGGGAGTGGCTGAGGGTGTAGATCAGTAAAATTTCAAGTTGTCTCACGAGTTGGTCACCTGCAAGGGTTGGTTGGCTCCTAAAGGTTATGTAGCATGTGTGGAGGGCCATAATGGTTGTGTCATATCGGTTCCACTTCCTTAACTGTACATGGAGATTTGAATCACATCATAGTAGCCTCTTTTCATATGTTTACCCCAAATAACAAGTTAACTTGGGTAAATGTGGGAAGAGGGTGGTTACACACACCTACTCCTTTACAATCAATTCTTACCCTTTCCATCAATTGCACCTCACTACAGGTGGATCCTACATTATATTAACAACTAGTGGGGAGTCTACCCTATCTGATTCACACCTAACCTCACATTGCATTTGTAGTAGGGATAACCTCTAAATTCTATCAAGAACCTAATTAGAGTCATTGGAAGGTAGCAAATCATATTTTAAGGTATATTCATGTGACTTCATGTTTTGGAATTTAGTACACAACATATACTTCTGAGGTTGTGGGTGTCATATATTCTAACCGGGTTGGATCATTTGATGATCATAATTCTACATCTAGTTTTTTTTCCATCTTGGTTTTTTTCATATTGCTTGGTCCTATAAGACATAGTGAGGGATTACATTAAATTCTATAGAATTTGGGTATCTAGTTACAACTATTTATAGTTTGGAAGTTTTTTGGATTTGAAAACTATTCACCAAGTTTGACATTTAACTGGATCATCCTATTATTATTTATTGTGATAATTAGAGTGACATACATATTTGTAGAAATATATGGGAGCATCAACTTAACCAAACATATTGAGATCCACATGCATTTCACTTGGCAGCTTATCCGATATGGAGTTCTTAGACTAGAGTATTTCCTATTGAAGGGAAATCAGTATATCTCTTCACCAAACCTTTGGGATCACCAATGCTTCTTCAGTTACAGCTGACGCTTGAATTGAATGAAAGTTTCATTGGGAGGTCATCTTGAGTCCTCCTTCCTTCTTCTCTTCGTCAATATTTTCTCATATTTCTTCCTTTTCTACTCTCCTCTAAAAATGTTTTTTTTCCTATGCATTTTTCTCCTTTTCTCTTCTTATGAGAGGTTGTACATCATTTTCTTAGTATAATTGGATGGTAATATACATCCTTTATTTTTCATTTCCTTTTTGTTTCCTCCCTAGTTTTCACTTATGCAGAGTGTTAGAGTTCTAATAAAAGAACATTAAAACTGGTAAATTTCCATAGTGATCTTATCCCTTACATTGTAAAGCTTATCTTATAGTTTAAATAAGACTGTTGCATAATTCATTTTCAAGTAATGAAGAATATATTCCTTTGTTTCTTCAATTTTTTCTCTTTGTAAAAGTGTTTTTGGTTATACATTCTAATCCTTCAATATTTTTTATGCATTTACATATAGTCTTATTATCTATAAATATCATGTGTAACATATTGCAATGATTTCTCAAAACAAAAATTATTGAAAAGGAGAAAAAATATAGAATAATATATGACATATATTACATAAAAGTTGAGTACATTTATATTGTTATTGTAATTATTAATAATTATTAATAAGCTATTATATTATTTTTATCATTCATTTTTATTACACCTTAAGGCATGCGTCTCTATTTGAGAAAAAACCCCTGTTGCCTACTTGTCATCATTCTCTACCTTTAGATGATATGTTAGACGATTAAAAGATGTTAAGCCGTTTGATGCAGGTCTTTGGAAAAATAGTTTAATGAAGGTAGTTGAAAAAACAGTTATTTCTTCCTAAGCATAAGTCATATCTCCTTTTCCCTATCTTGTTTGTTGCTTTTGCTTCTATTGTTGGAGCTTGCAAACTCTCACAGGTGCTGGAAAGATATTGTCATCTTCTATTCATAGCTCGAAGAACAATACTTCATTTCGATGGATGAAGAACGTAGTACCTCATTCCAATGGGTGAAGAACTTCACCGCTGCATTCAGGGAGAGCAAGAAGAACAGTACCTCATTTTGATAGGTGAAGAATGTCATGGGCGAATTCAAGGAGAGCAAGCTTGAGTATTGTTCATCACGAAAGAAGCAAAATACCAGAGAAAGGCTTGCGTCGATGGAAAAATACTTGTTCTGAAAGTTCTGAATTGGTTGTATTATGAGAATCTGCCTCGCATATCTCTGAATTCGTTCATCCAAACCCCAACAACGCTGGCTACCCTGACTGAGTCTATGGAATTTTCTTCGATGGGGAGCTTCCGGACACCTTTGAGCTGAAGAGTGGCAGTGAACCTAGTTGGAGACAAGACAACCAGAGTAAAGCTTGCTAATTAAATTCCATTTTTACTGCACTTTGATATTATTTACTGAGATGTACAATGATTAGCGAGCTGGCGTAGTTCTAAGTACAAGCAGTATCTGAAACAAATGGCTTTACAACTTCGGCTGTTCTTGGAAGCTGAGAGCTATGCCATGCGGAATGATTTGGAAGGCCCGAGAATCCACTCTAGACTGTCGAGTACTTTCAACTTTATGGTTCTCGTCTTTCATGGGAATTTTTGAGCCTTATTATAAATACATTCGTTCAACGGAATTTCCATGAATGTTACTATAAATACATTCGTACTGAGAATGATTAAATCAGTAATAAACATAATTGTAATCCCAGCATTCGTACTCAGCATATATTCATACAAAGAATGATTAAATCAGTAATGGACATAATTGTAATTTCAGCAATCTGAAACTGTGTAATTTCACGTTTTCCAATCCATGCGAATACGAATAACAAATATCAAATTATAATTTCGTAAATTATTAATCAACAATTTGATTACCTTATAAATTGCCAAGGTTCTTCCTTAAATAAGGGCGACTAATGCTTAGATAATCCACTAAAGATTTTACTGTTAAGAGTATGCATAAACAAGGGCGACTAATGCTCAGATAATCCACTAAAGATTTTACCGTTAAGAGTATGCTTTGTTAAAAGTAAAGTTATATTTTTAAATCCCAAAGCGAAGAGTTTCTATATTTTTATAGGTTTGTGGAGTTATAATTAATTGAATGATTACGAAAATGTATTTATTTATGGTAAGTTAATTAATTTTTGTTTGTTTAATTGCTACAATATTATATATTTTATATGATGAATATATATATTCAATATTAATAATTAATATTTATTGTGTTATTTAGAGGAATTAATTTTTTCATAAATATTTGATTTTTTCTTCCATCATTCAAAATAACCGGATTAATTTATAAATCACAAATTTAAGTTTAAAGAAAAATAAATATAAAATTTGAATAATTTTTCATTAAATGGGATTAGATTTACATTAAACAATAAAATAAAGAAACCCATGAAATTCACTAAAAGTAAATTAGAAAAATTGTTATGCCATTTTGTAAATATTTTATAAAAAAATTGTAATTTTTAGAAATTTATTAAAAACTGGTTATTTAAATATAAATGTAAATATAAATATTACACATAAAATTATATTTTGAATTTTCATAATAAATTATTTGGAAATATTATGTAATGTGATATTTTTTTATAAGTATTCCATAAAGTTATCATGTTAATTATTTTTATTTCTATTTCAAAAAATTGTGAATTAAAGTCTCTTTTTTTTTCCTTTTTTTTGTCTTCTATTTCCTAAACTTAAATTAAAATTACCTACATTTAAAAATAAAATTATTTAACTACAAATATAAATATGAATGTGTTATTTATAATAAATGACATGAAAAATTAACAAATGTCCCATCTATATATCTATAGTTTTAATTATTTCTAGAGACAATATATCTATAGTTTTAATTAAATTTCTAAAACTAGAATATGTAATGACTTAGTTGAATTTTACATTTTTGAAATATTATAAATCTGTTACTTATGTATCTTCCAATTTTTTTTTTATGCATTTTGAAAATATTAATAAATTCTTAAAGTGGTTGCACATTCTGAAATATTTTGGAAAATCTTATCTCATGTCCTATAAATTTATAGATTATTCTACACTTAAATATGAATAAATTTTCACTAACTGTAATTAGATTTACATTAAACAATAAAATAAAGAAACCCTTGAAATTCACTAAAAGTATATTAGAAAAATTGTTATGCCATTTTGTAAATATTTTATAAAAAGTTGTAATTTTTAGAAATTTATTAAGAACGGGTTATTTAAATATAAATGTAAATATAAATATTACAAATAAAAATTATGTTTTGAATTTTCATAATAAATTATTTCAAAAGATTATGGAATGCGATATTCTTTTTTAAACATTCCAGATAAGTTATCATGTTAATCATTTTTATTTCCATTTGAGAAAATTGTGAATTAAACTATTTTTTTTTTTGCGTATCCTTGTTTTCTATTTCCTAAATTTATTAAAATTACCTACATTTAAAATTAGATTATTTAACAAATATAAATATGAATGTGTTATTTATAATAAATGACATGAAAAATTAACAAATGTCCCATTTATATATCTATAGTTTTAATTATTTCTAGAGACAAAATTTTCTGCAGTTAAATTTCTAAAATTAGAATACCTATAAATTTCTAGATTATTCTAGACTCAAATATGAATAATTTTTCACTAAATGTGATTAGATTTACATTAAACAATAAAATAAAGAAACTCTTGAAATTCACTAAAAATAAATCAGAAAAATTGTTATGTCTTTTTGTAAATATTTTATAAAAAGTTGTAAATTTTAGAAATTTATTAAAAATTGGTTATTTAAATGTAAATGTAAATATAAATATTACAAATAAAAATTATGTTTTGAATTTTCATAATAAATTATTTGAAAAAACTACGCAAATGTAAATGTAAATTGAAATATAAATATTACAAATACAAATTATGTTTTGAATTTTCATAATAAATTATTTGAAAAAATTATGCAATGTTATATTCTTTTATAAACATTCTTAATTATTTTTATTTCCATTTCAAAAAATTGTGGATCAAAGTATTTTTTTGTGTGTGTCTTTGTCTTCTATTTCCTAAACTTAAATTAAAATTGCCTACATTTAAAATTAAATTATTTAAGTGCAAATATAAATATGAATGTGTTATTTATAATAAATAACATGAAAAAATTAACAAATGTCCCATCTATATATCTATAGTTCCTTCCATTTTTTTTTTAATGCATTTTGAAAACATTGATAAATTCTTAAAGTGGTTGCACATTCTGAAATATTTTTGAAAAATTTATCTTATGTCCTATAAATTTCTAGATTATTATAGACTCAAATATTATGTTTTAGGTTACTTTGATATATCTATCTATTGACAGGGAAATTCCTTGTGTGAACTGGAAATGGATTAGAATTAGTTTTTGTTTGGCATAGTAACTTTGGAGAGTTCCAATTAGAATCACTTTTGGTTTGGCATAGTAACCTTTAGAATCACTTTTTGTTTGGCATAATAGGGAGTTGGAAACAAAGGGAGGGAAAGGGAGGGAATTTGATCATGAGTTCCAATTAGAATCACTCACTTTTTGTTTGGCATAATAAATTTGGGCTCATTATTACTTATTGGGTAAAGAATCGTTTTACAAGTTGTATTTTTATTTACTATTAACAATATTTTTGGTTCTCTTTATTCTATTTTTACAATGATTGATTGGGAATTACGGAAATTTATTATTAAATCAAATAAAAAATTTGATTGAATATTTTCTTAAATGTAAGTAGAGCATAAGATGATGATTGCATTGCATACTAGTCAAAATAATGATGTTATCTTCAACCATTTGAAAATGAAATAATAATCAATTATTTTAAATTGAAATATAGCCTTTACCATATCAGAATGGGATCATTGTATTAATCACCATGATGAGACCTTCATTTACAAAATAATATTGTGAAATAAAGTCTTTACAATATCAGAAAGGGATCATTAATTTACCAAATATTGTGCCAAGGGGATCATTGTATTAATCACTCGTTGTATTAATCACCACGATGAGACCTTCATTTACAAAATATTTTGAAATAGAACCTTTAATGGAGGAATCCACTCTTATAATCTTCTCCCCTCTCCCTTTCTCCTATTTTTTTCTCTATGGAAGAACTTTATATTTATATATTTATAGTACAATTACAAAAGGGATTTTCGCTAATAGCACTAATAGCACGTCAGTCATAATGGATTCTTTTATGAAGCTTGATGTCTGGGAATTTTCTTGATGTCGGGGCATTTTCTTGGCAGTGTGGATGTCCAAGATTTTGAAAATCCCAGGTTCTTCCATGTTTCATAATTTTTGTCTTTCCTTCAACTCTTAATATTTTAGTATTTGTATGTCATTCTTCATCCCTATGGGTATAGTAATAGAGTTTTGTCACCTCTCTAGTAGGAATTATGATGAACGTTTCAATTGATTCTTCATTTGTCACTTGGATTTCTTTAGTCTCTGCAACTATTGTAGCTTATACATTAGATATTTTGTAAATTGTTGGTCTAGTGGAGGACAATATAGATAGGAATTCCAAAGTCCAGAGTTCCCATTCTCTTATCAACTCAGTGGCCACATCCCACATCCTTCTCGCAAATTCAATGACTCCAATCACCATTTATTTCCTTTATTCATGTTATGATTTCCAAACTTGAATCATAAGCTTGTCCCTCCTTTTCTACTCCTTGCTTAACCTTGGAAATTAATATGAAGCATCCACATACCCATTTTTCCATTTAAGAATTTGATAGAGCACTATGCTAGCTCTATCATCTACCTAGGATTCAATATTTATATTGTCGGTTACATGATCCATGTATATGAAGCAATCGTAATATTTGCAATGATGATTATATGAGTGCTATTTTTTTGCACTTTAGGAAAGAACGTTTTTTAATACATTTATGTATTTAAGTGCGTTTTTATTTTAGAATTCTTGCATTCTTTACTTTTTGTGGTATTTTTTGGCTTTGTGTTTAGTGCTTTTGTATTTAGTAGAATCTGCATTCAATAGATGCTTCTTCGCCTCTTCTCATTCATATTTCCACATTATAATGGCTTCTCTTTTATATCTCAAGAAGATATTGATTTTCCACAATGGCATTCACTTGATGCCTCTTTCTGCAAGTTTTCTTAAAATTTATTTATGGTCATGCTCCTTTAAATAGATATATTTCTCTTTTGTTAATTATGAAGCCCATATTTATAAATTTTGTTGACATTGTAACTTGCTTAATGATGATTTCTTGGCTACTGCAAATGTTTCATGTCCCTCCATTGAGTTATTAGTTTTTGACTGTCTCTAATTTTATTTGTTATGCTAAAGCCTAAGAGTATTATCCTTGTAGGTTGAGCTTTTCTCACTTAATCTAAAAAATATGTACCCATTTGACCTAACCTGAGATTATAGGACCTAAAATGACATAATTGAAACTGAAAGGATGTGGTTTTATGTCTTAGGAAGATATTGATTATGCATAAGGGCACTCACTTGATGCCTCCCTTGATGCCTCTTTCTACATGTTTTCTTAAAAATTATTTATGGTCATGATCCTTTAACTATATATATTAGTATTATATCTATTATTAAGAATTTATTTATAAATTTTAGTGAAATTGTAGCTTTCTTAATGATGATTTCTTTCTTGTTTCAACTGATGCGTGTCCTTCAATTGACTTGTCGAATTTCATGTCGTGCACCTCAATTGACCCAGAGGGGTTGTTGGCGCCTCTACACAGACTCCAATTTGGCACTTTGAGATTTTTCTTACACATTCTTTACAAATTTATGGCCAACCATTAATTATTTTCCCCAATTAATGGTTTCTTCAAAGAATTAAAGTTAACATTGCTATATTTTTTGTATACATTCTTGGCAGTTTCCCAACCTAACATTGAGTACCTTTTTTCACAAAATTTATATTCAAAAGGTTTTGAGCCTTCAAGCTTGAAAATATCTTGAGAATTCAACATTGATTCCACTCCATAGGATAAGGGCACTTTCGAACCTCTGTGAGTATGATTTATCATATGCAATTCTTAGCCGAAAAGGAAAGCTCAAAGAGAAAAGACAGAGTGTCTTGCTTTGTAATGATCCAAATGTCAGAGCTAACTCTGAACTTGTTGGAATAGACAGATTCAAATTCCATTTCAAGTCAAGAAAAATTCTATTGTAATAGAAGTGATTAGCACATACTGAAAGCAAGAGGAGAGTAAGAGATCAAAATGATTCAAATTGCTTCCTTTGCCCCACTTGTTGAAGACCTATGCTTCAGCTCGAGGGAAGGAAATGAACTGAAAGATGAGCTTCGTTCTCAATGTCTTGTCTTTGGCTAGGAGAATATTTTGTTTTCATATATACATGTTTAAATCATGGTTAATTTCATCTAACCATGTCGTGATCATTGTTTCGAGAATATTTTGTTTTCATATATGCATGTTTAAATCATTGTTAATTTCATCTTACCATGTCGTGATCATTATTTCATATCTTGAGCTCATTAAGAAATCTTGAGTTGTACTAAACTAATTTTTTCTTTAATAGTCTAATCAAGATAGATGATATTTGAAATAAAAACCATACACTTTGTGAACGAAGAAGCACCCCAAACACAACATATCATCTAATAGAAAAATATTAATCTCAAGCCAAGGGTAGCTTTTAATAATTGAAAAAACCTAAGTGTTCCAATAGACAAGAAATAACACTGAATAGTACATATTTTTACTATATACCTTCAAACCTTAAAAATAAGGACAAAAGTCTAGGAAAATTAATCCATTTGGGACTTCCCTTAGATGGTGGTGAGGAAGCAAGTGCTTTCAAAAGAAACTAAAGATTTAGTCTTAGGAGTGAAGACCAATGAAGCAATAAGATATTTTTTAAGGTCATCTCTAATTTGTATCGCAATGGCCATCTCATGTAAGTTGGTGGATGAATCACCACACACAATATTTTTTTCATCATCTTTCATGAGGATTAACTAATTGTGAAAATATTACACTTGCAATTGTATCTTCTAAACCTACTTCACATAGAACAACACTACCCTTGAATGATATAATAACATGAGACACCTATATAAGCCCACATCAAAGCATGAATTTAGAAATATTAGAGTTCTCTTATGATGAAAAATCCTATGCTAAATTTTAAATTTTTTCTTAGACACGAGTAAAAAAAAAATTGCATAAATTTTTTACCTGTTTCTTCTTTGTTATTCTTTCTTATGCTAAAACCTTAAGGTGTTTCCTTTGCAACATATGGTGCAATTGCTAGTTACTTTTATAATAAAATTTTCAAATATTAGTATAACACACGATAATAATTCTTTTCCAAATATTGATGCCTATCTTCAAGGACATGGAAAATAATTTCAAGGAAGTAGGTTTTAGTTGCATTGATCCTCACCCAAGGTTTTGTTTCCTCGTTATGGGTGCTTGCATATTAAGGGGTAACGAGATATTTGGTATAACTTAAAATTTTGAGTTTGTGCTTTATTTTTGTTTGATTTTCTAGGATTTCATATCTAGCTTGTTAAGTCACTTCCTTAGTCTAATTGTTCCCGCGAAAATTTTTGATGTCCAAGATTTGGTTTACTCAATTTTATATCTTATGATTTTTTGAAGTTCCATGGATTTCAAGTCCTAATAATAACTACCCTTTTTTACTTGTATTTAAGTGATTTGGGTTTTGAGATGCAATTTTGAAGTTCGTTCATGTAATTTTTTTTTTCTCTTTGAGTTTGAAAGGCTATTTCTGGAATATTTTCCCCTACTCTTTGCTTCAATCTCTTTGCACCTTCTTCCTATGTATTTTGAGCTCTCATTGCAACAAGTTTTAAGTTTTGGTCTTTGAGTTTCAATAGTCATTTCCAAGGGTTGGGGTTAAAGGTAATATTTTCCGCTACTCATTGGCCCAGTATATTTGTACCTTTTTCCTATGTCTTTTGAGCTCTCTTTCTAGCACTGAATTTTGGTCTTTGAGTCTCAATGGTAATTTTTTATGGTTAGAGTTAAAGGGAATTTTCTGCTACTCCTTGGTCTAATCTCTTTACACCTTTTTCTTATGCATTTTGAGCTAGTTTTCGACAAATTTAAAGTTAGTTCAATTGATGAATGGAATCCAATCTTCACTCAAACCTCCATCCAATTCTGATTTTTGACTACTCGCTCCTCGAGCTACAATCCTTAATTGAGACATTTTTTTCTTAACCTACTAGTAGTTCGATTAAGGGTTTATGAGACCCTCAGTCAATATATTTTTAAAAAACATAGTTTTAGCTCCCCTTCTACAAACTTCTCTACAAAACCATCTTGTAGCATGGAAGACTTAAGGAAATATTTGTACTTAGGTGGTGGAGTTAATCACGTTGGATCTATGAAGGAGTCCTCTATCCAATGGAATATGAGTTTGGAATTTTCAAATTCATATGATATTTCTCATCTAATTTATTTTAAACCTTATGCTTGAAATTTCTTTGGATGGTTTCAAATGGGATGAACAAAAAATCAATAACATAAAATATACAAGAATAGAAAACTCAAAAAATTATATTTCACTTCGTTTACAATTCCTCTTCAAAGGGATACTCATGGTTTTCAAATTTATTTAAATAGTAAAAAAAAAAATGCATGAACACGTTCAAAAAATGCAATTCAAATATTAAATTACCAACTTCGAAAAATAATAAAAAATATAATTTTGCATAAAAGAATAAAGTTTCAATATGCATTGGTTGGTTCTCTCTATCTAGATCATGCTCGTATATATATATATATATATATATATATATATATATATATATATATATATATATATATATATATATATATATATATATTCTAGACTAAGTTATTCTTCATGAATATACACATACCTATTAAGATGTGCGAAAAATTGCAAGGACGGGAATTTAATTTAATGGAAATTTGATCTATTATATGACATTAATAATTTAAAAATATATATATCATTAGGAAAATGACATAATTATCCTTAAAATTTCTTTTTACTCCAAATAAAAATTCACAAGGTTTATATGAATTGTTGAGGCTTCAATGTGATAAAAGAGTAAAATTTTGAAATTTTATCGCCACATTTGGCCTACAAGTGTAACCCGTCTTGATGGATTCAACCTCCAATTTATTCAATTTTTGTTTGATATTGTTATTCGTGAACAGAATCATGAAAGGGGAAACTTACAAGGATTACCACAATCTTCAAGAGATTCAAATGATTCTTTGGCAACACGACAAAGTTCTCAAAGGTAATAGCATAGCTTTTCATCTAATTTCCATCAATATACATGACAACGAACATGATAGTGCTAACCATAATTTAAATTTCATAAACCTCCTTGCTAAAAAAAATTAAAAAAATGGATGTGATCAAAGCATAATATAACATCTTATGCAATATTGTTCGTACTATGTGTAAGTACTCCCTATCTACTACTCCAAATCATCAAATATCCACCAATTCAATCTGAAGTGATTCCAAAGAAAAGGAGATTATTTATTGGTGCAAAGAAGCCATGGAAGTGGACCAACAAACCCCTTTTCATTCCATGGGAAGACAAATGGGACTATATTCTTTTGTTGGAAATATGATTATACTAAGAGGAGAGGGTGAAATAGGATAATATCCATTCTTACTAATTAAAATTCTCCAGTGCATATATTATATCAATCACACCATATATATATATATATATATATATATATATATATATATATATATGAAACTTTTTTATTATTTAATGATATTTTAGGTGCTAACCAACTATTACATTAATTTACTGGAACCAACTAGAAGGAGACACTAGTCACCTAAGAAATAGAGGTAGCGACCTAAGCTTCCTATTAGATCCATTTTTCATAGTGTTGGTGAAATTATATGTCTTCTAATTCCAACATTTAATTATCAATATGGGGCTTGTAATATTCGAGGCACAAGTGTAGGTAACGAAGTATCATAGCATCTAGCTAAACTAGCATCCTAGAAATTCTGGAATATGGTACTAAATGGAGTACGAAATTTCTGTTCCTAAATCAGTTTATTGCTTAGTAAAGAATTAGGTACAAATCCTCTGTTTCTAGTTCAATTTATCTAATTATGAACAATAATAAATCTAATTAAATATTTCTACGAAATCAAGAAAATAACCAGTTATCTATCAAATGATTATTGACTATGATTCAAGAAAATATTCACACAAGAAATCAAACAACAACACTGCAGATGACATACAATTCGTGAAGCATTAACACACGGCCTATAATAAAAATGATACTCTATCTCTAATTGATTTTTGATATTAAAACAAAGCATAAGCTACAGGAGTCTCATGCCACTAGTATATAGATTCACAAGCAATGAAACACTTCCATTTAAGACAATAAATTATATTTAAAACATAATCATGTATTCCTTCAAAAATTCATTTTAAATCAAATCTCTCTTTTCCAACATTCAGGAGTTTCGATGAGTAATCACAGAATTAACATGTACATATCATGCTCATAACAATATTCCATATTCTTGCTAAGACTCAATAACATTACACTTGTTATCTTTAACTTGGATCTATGAAAACATTCAAAGGAAACTTAAGTAAGGAATTAAGTGCAAAAAATCTGAAAGTCACTAACGAAAGCAAATGAGAATTCAATCAATTGTTTTAATTAATTCTAAAATCAAATTCAAATAAACCACTTTCTTCACAAAACTATTATCGGGGTCACACCACAAATCGGAAAAAATTACAGAATCTAAAATAAAGAAGTGATTGCTGAAATAAATTAACAAGGAAAATTGAATCTACTTCGAACCACTTGTTAATTATAAATGCAAGGGGCCCTTCCTGTCAATGTGTTGCGAGTCAAACTCATGAAATGGACACTAAAGCTTACAACAACTTCAATATCCTTTATTTATTTAGCCAAAAAACATAGTATAATATACAACAACTGGCAGATGTAATTGTCCTTCTCTTCCCCTACATAGCTCTCCCATTTAGTACTGAGTGATTGAAATATATATATTATGAATTTATAATTTTAGATCCTGAACTCAAGGATATGATCTTATCTATATGCCAATAATATTACAAAAATACATTTCAATTGATTTTTCTAGAATTTAGTTATGGAAACTTGCCTTGGGCAATCTCATGACCCATGCTTAGCTTGATTGAGATCTTGGCTTTATGATTGTAGCTCCACATAGCTTGAAAAAGAAAAAAAGAAAAAATTCTTCAACCCACATCCTCCGAAACTGTCAAACCCAGAATTCTAGCACTTACCTCAAATTATTTAAAACCCAATGATTTTGGTACTTAATTATGTACTATAATATTCCACTAACCATAACTTCTTTGTGGTGATGAATTTTGACAAACGGTTTTTGGGTTACCTAAATGAGGGTACTTTGAACAAACCTCATGTCTCGGAATGCCAATATTCTTCTTCATTTGATCATGAATTGATATTTTAATATATATTAATTCAGCCATTCGGTACTTAACTGGGTTAATTTTCTTTCGATACTTAACTAGCTTAATTGGATTATGAAGAATTTTGGCAATGGTTTCCATAGATAAAATTGGAAAAAATTCATTAGAAAATCATGGAAAAGTCATCTCTAATAATTGAAAATTCAACAAAACTAATTATAATCAACCAAAAAGTGTAAGATGTGTATTGGCGATGAGTTGTGGAATTACGGTATGAAATGAGTTAAAAGTATAGGAATATAGGTTATGAATAGTGGTATTATATGGTGGAAAATTGGCATATTTGAGGCCCAACATACCCCCATGTATGTGGATTTCCATGTCCTCATGCAAACATATCCCTTGCGCATTGACATATTCTTGAAATTTCTTTGTAGATGTTGGCTCTTTGGGGACAACATTGCTTGAATATTTGGAGGTGTTGTTTCTTGTGGATAAACACTCTTGAATATTTGTAGGTGCGAGTTCTTGTAGAGAAACACTCTTCATATTTAACATATCATACTATTTTATAGAGAAATACAAATTGAGTACAAGAAAGGGATGGATGAGAAAGAGATGATGGATGAAATGAGGTGGTGATGGAGATAGTAAGTATGTGAATAGGTGCTTGCAGACTCTGTCATCAGAAGGGAAATTCTTATAGGTGGTTTCATTTATCATTTTATGGTAGTAATGATTTCATCCTCTGAATAGAATACTTCTTATCATGGGAGAAGAAGACACTATAAATATTGTATTTATTAATATACCATAAGTATTTTCCTTTACATGGTCTTGTAATCAGAGTATATGTGTAATGAATGGAATAAAAATAGAAGGATAATGATTTATGAAATATAAAATGCATGGAATTAGAATTGGTTAAAAATTAAGTTTCTTAAAACTTCTAATGAATTAAAGAATCTTAAGCCAAATTTACCTCAGGTTTTACCATTGTTGTTGATGTGCTTGGTGCTACAAGATGAAGTGGAGGATGGAATGGTTGGATTTTATTGGACTAATGATCTAATATGTTGAAGAAGGCTGAAGGATGAACTGAATGTCCCCTTATTCCCCATTCCTGAGGAGTTGTATGCCCCCAAAAAAATGAGGAAATGTGATTTCTAATGTAAACGAATGGCCAAACTGCGATATGGAAACCTTTACTAAAATAAATATACTATTGCAAATGAAAATGGAAATGATGATACAAAGATCCAGACTGCTGCAAATATGTGTTGAGATAAAAAAACCATATAGTCTTCAACCACTAAACACACATGTGAAATCTTGCATATGTGAATAAATGGTGTCGATGTCTAACATAATCAAGAATCATTGGATTACCAACCATTGAGGAGGTCTCTAACCAATGTGAGATATCCCACCTTTTATGTCAATGGGAATCAAGGCACTAGGTACATTATACCAACCATGAATGGATTTGTCGAAGTAGAATGGAATGCAAAATTCATCCACCAAGAAAAATTGATGTATTTCCTTATTATACGACAAGGATACCTTCCATTAAGGCATGCCAGCTCCTAGGTACCTTGTCTACCTCTAACGTTGATCCTAGATAATATGTTGATGTCAATGGGACAAGGCTTGTTTGCAGGTCGGCGTTAAGGGAACCCACATCAACCAACTGGGGTATAAACATAATTACTTGAAAGATACATGATTTGAAGAACTCATACAGATTTACAAACTTTTTTGGGAACTTTTCCTGCTAGTTACCTGGTTTTAAAGAAAATTCCCTTTCCGATTGCACTAGACAAGCCGGTTTTCACAAAATTACCTATTTTTTCTCTATACTATTTTCATTTATTTATTTATTTATCACAATACTAAATTTCCTACTCTAGTGAATAAAATACGTCCTCCTTCAAGTAAAATAGAAATTCCAATGAATCAATGTGCAGATCGGGTACAAAAATATATTCATGCCCATATTTAACATATAAAATTTAGAATGTAAATGAGCATGAAAAATAAGCAGCTTTGAAAGATGTTATACAAAGAGTATTTGAATATTAGAGTGGTACTTTGAATGGATTGTGATCTGGAACCAATTTCCTAGTGGTCTTGGCCCATTTATTCATTTGGACCACTCTAAAGTTCCTCCTCGGTAACGCCAAGAAAACTTGGATAATTGGTCTCCAGAATGCATACAAGTATTTTTAATGGTCATGGTTAAAGTTCCTTGATATCATGTTCAGAAGGATTCTCCCCATAGAATTTGGTACATGATTTATCAATCTCCTTGTTAGACAGGTAAGAGGAATCAAGGGAGACTTCAAAATCATTTTCTGGCTATGGAGAGATAGATAATTTCCTGAATGTGGTCATGATGAAATCTTCCTAAGAGGAAGATATCCCATCTATTTCTAGGATTTGAGAAAGTACTTCGAGGGGCATTCTTCAAGCTCTCAATCATTCTTGAATTTCTCCTACTAGTTGAAGGTCCCTGTCTCGCAACATGGATCAGTAAAAAGGGGTTCTTACAGCACCCAAAAAATGTTTTATCTTTAAAGATCTTGAAAATTTAATATAAATGACTTAAAATTACTAATTTTAATAAAACTTACCAAACTTCAACTCCTTGCTTACTTGGGTCATGTTGTCACCAAGTTATCCTTTCACATGAGTTATTCCATTCTTATTTTCATCAACCTAAAGGAAAACATAATTGAAAATTTAAAAAATTAAAAATGAGGTGATCCTATTGTTAACACTGGAAAATCGTACTGCAGAAGATGGCATTAATTAATGTCAAGCCTAAGGATTTACAGGGCAGGAACAAATTATGGAATCAATAAAGTATTTAAAATCTCTAAAGTTTTGAGAAAATCAGATTTGAACTAGTCATAAATGTTGGATTGTGCGCTTAATCCTTCGAGAAAAGCGCCTTCTGCACGCCTTTTTGCCCGATAAGTGCGCATTCCTGGAAATGGAAAAATGTCGCTTTCCGGGACCACACCAAGTAAAGGACAGTTACTACTTCTATGAAGCCACCTAAGGACAGAAACTAGCACCTCCTTAGACACTATGTGAGCACACAAAGGTATATTTGAGCACGCAATGGAATCATACCTCTCACTTGGGTCACCATCCATCATGTACCAAGGGAGGGAAGGAGGATTTGAAACTCCCATATATAAAGCCACCAAGAGATGAAAAAATGGTGATCACATTGTTATGCTGGCCAAAGTTGCCCAAGAAACACCTACAATGTGTGACCCGAAGCTGGAGCTGAAGAGGACTTGATCGTTGGCCATCCAACAATCCTAGTCCACCACCACAGAGAGAGAGGGAGACTGCATCAGAGGTAGAGCTTGGAAGGAAACATCCTTGCATCGAGACCTAGAGACATTGCCTAGATGCCCTTTGGCAAGTGGGTAAAGTTTCTTCTCCGTTTCAAATGTTTAATAAGAAGATGCCTTTGAGCCATCGTTTGTATTATTATCGTTTTGACTCTCTTTGATAGCTTCTGTATATTTTGTTTTAGATTTAGTTTACTTTGAGCATACATTCACATAATTTTTCACTGAATCGTGTGCTTTTGAGCTCCACCACTTTCTGCCTGTGACGTAGACCACACCCTTTAAACTAGTGCGATTTCGTACACCCGTTCAACTAATCCACCACAAAACCTACTTTTAATTCTATGCACTAGAAAATAAATTAGAGACAACGAGACTTTGGAGTGACCCAAAAACAAAGCGGATGTGTGGCTCTTCACGCACGTCTTACCATCTTTCTCCACCTTCTAGTTTCCCTTTAACTAAGATCAGGCACAAAACTTGTGAAATAAACTATGCGCTAATCCATTTAGCACCTCCCCGCAACGCCGAGAAAAATGTTGGTGAAATTATGTCTTTTAATTACAACATTTAATTATCAATCTGAGCCTCGTGATATTTGAGGCACAAGCACAGGTAATGTAGGATCAGAGCATCTAACCTAAACTAACATCCTAGAAATTCTGGAATATTGTACTGAATGGAGTACGAAAATTTTGTTCATAAATCAGTTTATTGCTTAGTACATAATTAGGTACAGATCCTATGTTTCCAGTTCAATTTATCTAATGATGAACAAGAATAAATCTAATTAAATATTTTTATGAAATCAAGCAAATAACCATCTATCTATCAAATGATTATTGCACTATGATTCAAGAAAATATTCACACAAGAAATCAAACAACGACACTGCAAATGACATACAATTCGTGAAGAACTAACACACGACCTATACTAAAAATGATACTCTATCTCTACTTTATTTTGGATATTCAAATAGAGCATAAGCTATAGGAGTCTTGTGCTACTAGTATATAGATTCATAAGCAATGAAACACTTCTATTTAAGACAAGAAATTCAATTTAAAACATAACCATTTATTCCTTAATAATTTCATTTTAAATCGAAACTCTATTTTCTAGCATTCACGAGTTTGGAAGAGTAATCACATAATTAACATGTACAAATCATGCTCATAAAAATATTCCAAAGGCTTTCAAAGAATCAATAACATTACACTTTTTATCTTTAACTCAAATCTATGAAAGCATTCAAAGGAAACTTAAGTACGGAATTAAGTGAAAAAATTATGAAAGTCACTAATGAAAGAAAAAGAGAATTCAAACAATTGTTTTAAATAATTCTAGAATCAAATTAAAATAAACTAATTTCTTCACAAAACTATTCCCGGTGTCACACCATAAATTCGAAATAAATTACAGAATATAAAATGAAGAAGTGAATGTAGAAATAAATTGACAAAGCAAATTGAATCTACTTCAAACCACTTGTTAATTATAAATGCAAGAAATAAAATATGAAAGGAAATAAATAACAAAACGCATACTTACATAACTATATTAACTCTACAAACATGATTGGTTCAAGGGGCCCTTCTTGTCCATGTGTTGTAGGTAAAACTCATGAAATGGACACCAAATCTTACAACAACTTCATTTTCCTTTATTTATTTTGCCAAAAAACATAGTATAATATACAACAACCAACATATGTAATTGTGCTTCTCTTCCTCTAGGTAACTCTCCCCTCTAGTACTGATTGATTTGATATATATATATATATATTATGAATTTACAATTTGAGATCATGAACTCAAGGATATGATCTTAGCTATATGCCAGCAATATTACAAAAATACGTTTCAATTGATTTTTCTAGAATTTGGTTATGGAAAATTTGTCTTGGGAAATCCCATGACCCATGCATATCTTGATTGAGATCTATGATTTATGATTGCAGCTACACATAGCTTGAAAAAGAAAAAGAAAAAATTCTTCAACCCACATCCTCCGTGTGGCTAGTATGGAATATCCGAAACTGTCAAACCGGTACTTACCTCGAACTATTTAAAACCCAGAATTCAAGTACTTAAGAATTATGGTACTTAATTGTCTACTCTAATATTCCCCTGGCCATAACTTCTTCGTGGTGATTAATTTTGACAATCGGTTTCTAGGTTACCTAAATGAGGGTACTTTGAACAAAATTCATGTCTTGGAATCATGAGGTTCTTCATTTGATCACGAAACGATATTTTAATCTACAGGAATTTATTCATTCGATACTTAACTAGCTTAATTGGCTTTCGGTACTTAACTAGCTTAATTGGCTTATGAAGAATTTCGGAAATGGGTCCCTACAGTAAATAAACTTGGCAAAACCATCATTAGAAAATCATGGAAATTTCATCTCTAATCATTGAAAAGCCGATAAAAATAATGATAATCAACCAAAAAGTGTAAGATGTGTATTGGCAATGAGTTGTGGAATTATGGTATGAAATGAGTTAAAAGTATAGGAATATAGGTTATGAATAGTGGTATTAGACGGTGGAAAAATGGGCATATTTGAGGCCCAACACATAGATTTTCAAATGTAGATCCATAGATGTTATTTTCTATACAATTTCTTGATTCTTGATCCAATTTGTTTCTCTTCAAGTTCTCCTTTTCTTTTTAATATCAATCCCTATTCTGTATATTCAATACCTCCTTTTCTTTTTCCTATCAATCCCTATTATGTATCTTCCACTCTTCTTTATCTATAATCATTATATACTATTACTCTATTTTGTACTTACAACAACTATTTCCTTGGAGGCCATATTCCATTTCTTTTCTTTACAACCCAGAATTCAAAAAATATTTTAGCATATCATACTTACATATTCCACAGCATACTCTATATTCAAATTGAGGGGCTTCACATATCTTCCTTGGATTTTATTTCCAAACTTGTTGTGTACTTTGCACACAAGAACTATTATAGGTGATTGCACAATGATGTCGCTACTATATCAATCAAACTTATCTACAAAAAATTGATCTCAATTTTGTGTTTTATTTCTATTGCTCTTGAGATTGAATGGATTCACGCATATTTATTGAATTATCCTCTAACCTTTTTTGGGATCATACATCCTCCATTGACTTAATTTCTTGGGTTCCTTCTACTTTCAATCATGCATGACTATTTTTTTCTTTTATGTCTCTCTTGTGCTTCACATAACCAAACCAAACATAATATTCATTTTCTATAATGCAATACTACTCTTGTATCTTCAGAACCATCACCACAAGTATGATTCCATCCTTTTCTAGTTTATTTATATTTTACTACAATAACAAAACCTAGCGAAGCTGACACTTCATCGAGGATGATATAGAAAACTAGGAATATTCATATTACTGGAAATCCAATCTAGAGGACCAAGGATACGACTTAAATCAATGACTCCTTGTCTCCTTACAGGCTTGGCTTTCGTTATGCATTACCATATGATATAACCCTATCTAAAAATGTGTTTCTACAAATACAAATACATGTCTAGTTATATGAAAAAGTTTCATGGACATCGAGATTTCCATTCATCCATATTGCTTTAACTCCAACTCCATGGGATTTAATGACATCCCATATGGCTGAGTGTTAGGGCCACATCCTTAAATATATATATTTGAATTGTAATCCAAGTATTCAAGTCTTTAAATATTTTTTGTGCAGTCATACCACTAGATGCTTAGATACCTTTTAAACTTCACCACAAAACCTAGATCAATATGGAACTTTGACAATATTTTTAACTTCATGCACAACTGGGTTTAGGCATATGCTAGTTGTGCATATTTTCTTCAACCCCGTAGGGGAAAATGGCTAAATGTATCCTTCTCACATGGAACCATGACCACACCAACTCTCTTAATCAGGGTTAGGGATTAACATGCATATTTGACATAAAAATATAGTTTGTTGTCCATTTTTTGGAAAATTGAAATATAATGAAAAATTATTCCAAACGAGATCCTTTACATGAATCTTAAGGCTTCAATAATTGTCATATCAAAACTTAAGAACCAATTTTAAACTTCCATGTGGTTCTATTTCCATGTCACTACTATGTGTCACTCAGAAAACAACCACTTAGCCACCCAAAAGGGCTAAATATACCTGCCACATGTCATGCTCATTAGATGTCATATGTACCTACCACTTGGCATCCAAGTCAATACCACCTAGGATATATGTGAAAGTGTCGCCAATTCTCTAAAATTTGTTAGCCACTGCTTTCCACTCTTCGTTATATTGCATGCAAAAGAAGTTTTTGTCAGTTGTTTGATAAACACCTAGGAACTTCTTGCTAGGATCCCTCTTGCCAGGAATTATGACCAGTGGCCTTACCACTCATCATGATCATTCTGACAGAAAATATTTTGTGCTTTGGGAATTCAAATAAATATTTAGGTTCTTACTTCTAGGCTTCTTAGAAACTAGGCATTGTGATCAACAACTTTTTGGGTCATCCCCAGTTGGCCATCAACATTGTGTTCATTATGTGCTAAGGGAACTTAAGTTCCATCAATAGTCCAATAGGCTCTTAGGCTCTTACTGTTGTGATCCTTGGAAACTGAGCATTATGTCAACCAAATTGTTGGGTTACCACCCATCAAATATTAGTGCATTCCTCCTGAACTTTTTCCTTCCACTACCAATTAGCATAGATCCAACAAGGTGGACCTTATGGAACCTTGAGCCTTTAGAGCCATGATTGAGCTTCAACGGTTCAAACTTTGATTTTTCTTCATCCCTTCGGGATTAGGCTAAATACCATATATCGTTAGAAAGGCTTTTGAGAGGAATATAAAAATAAGAACTTTTATTTTTCTTTTGAAAAATTTCCTTTAGATATTTTTGTCTTCAAAGGTAGGTTTTGGGTGCTAATATGTTCCTAAGGAATCAACTCAATTCTTTATTCGTTAATCTGTTAACCTTGATTTTGTCTTTTTCTTTCAAAGTTCTCATCACAGTTTATGCAGGGACAATGCTTTGAATTACAGGAGCATATGTAAGACTAATACAAAGGAAAGGCTATGAAGCAATACTTTCAAAAAGACTAAATTAAATATGCAAACAGAAATGAATAATTCAACAGAAATTATGGAACTTATTTACTAATTCAGAAACAACTATTAAATCCTACCAAACTAAATCTTCCTATTATGATGCAAAACTTCAAGATATATAACAAAGGGAATATACTCTTAATTACTAATTACTTCAATCCTCTATAATTGCTAACAATAAAATATGAGAACATAATTTCACTCTATTATAAGGTAAGTCTAGAAATGCACACAACTAGATAGTCGTAATTGAAAACTGATTCAATTCAATTAGCAAATTTAACCATCCATAATACTAAATTGTAAGTCTAGAGATTGACACATCTAAGCAACCAATCCAATAATTCATACAACGTAGATTATGAATCTATGAATTCACTTATCAGAATTGCATGTCTAAGGATTTACGCAAAAACAACAATCATTAGTATGAAAGGAAATAAAATATAGTAATACAAGAAAGACAACAATATTTCCAGTGACTGGGCCCATGGTCTCTCGAAGTAACTACCTTAAGAAATATTCAACACAATATATTAAATTTGAACCATTAAACTTTCATTGACATTAGAAATAAGTTTAAAAAGTGGTCTATAAACTTAAAACACTTATGTTGTTCAGTTTTTACAATCACTGGAGTTAATCTCAAATCATCGTCATCTTCGTTCTTAATGAAGTTTTGTATTTATATTACAACGTATATCTAACAATGGAATGATAAACCTATCCTAGGAATTAGAACATTCTTAGGATTTTTTCTTTAAATTAAAAAATCTTTTAAAATAACGAATCATACATTTCTTCGACCATTCTATGGAAATAGATATGAATCTTGTGCCAAGAACAGTCCAGTGTTCTTCTAGAATTGGTTTCCTTCTCCAACGCTCTGAGGGAACGCAAATTGTTCTTTAGATATCTTATGTGCACAAATTTATCCAATTTATAACTTTATAATAACTAAAACAATAAATTTAACCTATTAACAAAATTAAACATTAAATCATTACTAATTACTTTTCTAGAGCTTCTATTTCTCAAATTATTATGAACTAAACTAAAGAGACTTCCAAAATATATGTTTTAACTAATGAAAAAAGGGAAGACACATATCAATTCAGTGGCCCAACATCACTCCCTAGCTTACCTTTTTTCATGTTGTCATGCAAAGATATTATTAACATGTAGAAGTGTTAAAGAATAAGTTGGATAGGATTGTTCACCATAATACCAAAATCTATTTCTCTTTTGGACCTATTTAAAAGCCCTTGCATTATCTTCTTTAGAGAGATCATATTCAGGATTATAAACATCTGGAGGATACCATATGATAGGGCATCGATACCTGCAACCAATTCACTTAGGTCCTTCAAATAGGACCAAATGAACATATTCTCGCATTATGCTGGTTACTTCCTAAAAGTTTCAGTAATTGAATGATTCAATGTTTTTCACTTTGGTGGAGGAAATCTTCCACCTTTGTTTGGTTGCACGTAGGGCTTCTACTTCGATTTCCTTGAAAACTTATAAAAAAATGTGAAGAACATTGTTATGCACAGGTGAAAGAGCAAAGAAAAAACCTATCTGTTCCATAAACTTTTTGTTCTTAAAGATGGTGCACAAAGAACTTTTTGGTTCTCCTCTTACCCAGAGGTCGAGGCCATTTTCCCTCTTCGGGTATATGTCATGAGCTTGTGACCATTTAATCTCGTTTCTAGAAAAAGAGATAAAAGCCTAAAACTATACATCACTAATAAAAGGGCTACGGTTTTCATCCCTCTAGTCTTCTACGAAAAATTTGTGAATATATAATTTAGACAGAAAGTACTTCACATGATCATATTGTCATTGAAAATATTTAATAAAATTGGAGATAATATAGTTGGTGTCCGAATGTGAACAAATATTTAAACCCTTTTTCCACATAAATTATCAACCCAGGGGCGTTAGTTATTTCAAGACTAACGTGCACAATATATGAAAGAGCAATCACATAACCTACTATTGAATCATAGGATTTAATTAATGAACAAGAAAACTATTGTAACAACAATTAAGATGGATTGCATAATTAAAAAGACATTCACAGCAATTGCAGAATTATACTGGGACAACAGTAACGATAAAAAATCAAAATATAAAATCAACAAAGGAAATATAATGATGCACCTGATCAAAAGAGTGGGCCCAAATCTTTGATCAAGGTTGCGGAAAACTCATAGCTTACAAGTGGGATAGCAAAATATTGTGCATTCAATTAATTAGAAAACACTTCTGTTACAAAATCTTTGTCTTCTTGCTTAACCCTGATTCACAGCCTGAAGGCCCTCTTTATAAAAATGCTCAGGAAATCGTAGATTTCCTTTAACAACTAAATATAATAAATTATACATTTGTTACAACAGAAACCTAGGTTCCAAAAGGAAATCATGAAAAGTCTGAAATAGCACTGGGGTAAGACAGAGTCTATTGCGCTGTTGCAGCAGGTTGAGATAATGTTGGAAATTAGGAGTTGATCCATGGCTCACAGCTTTAATCCCTTTACTTTTACCAAATCTGTAAAAATACCGGAGTTAATGCTTGAAAAGGTAAAACCTCCATGACTGTTACTTCATTAATAAAATATTCCATGTAAGATATAGGAAAGGGGTTTACCTCATGTATTTTATAACAATTAATGATGCAAAGATATAGAAAGGTGGGCGAAAAATGGGAGAGAAAAGTATACATATTTGGTACCCAACATCTCCACCCAACTGGTCTATTTGCATGTCCTCATGCAGCTCATCGTCTCCTCAGATCTGGGTTGGACTGATTGTGGCTGGCATGAAGTTGTGTGAGATCATATTCTTTGGCCATGTTTGTCATAGGGGGTTTATAACCTTCCGTCAGAACAACATCTTCCACCAGTCTAGGTCAACGTTATATGTAGGAGTATATTGCTAGGTTGGCAGCCAAATAAGGGGAAACTGGAACCTTAGCCCCATCCACTTGACCCCACAACTCTGAATGCATGTCACAAAATGTGGCACCCTTTCTAGTGCCCGTGCGAAGTTAGGTGCTCCAAAATGTTCTCGACTTCTGACGGCTGAAGATGAAAACATCCACCTCCTTTGATAACTGTCCAGCGCGTCCTTATGGAAATTTATTATGTGTCTAACACAAAGTTAAACACACCATTTCTAGGTTGTCAACATGTGTCCTCTATGCCCCTCAATCTGTAAACAGGTAAAATGATTGTTATAAATATTTTCCGCCTAGCCATGCTCCCTCCTCATCATTAGCGACCTTGTGACTTGGTTTTATTCCAACGTATCATAGGCCTTTCCCCATTTAATCTGATTGATGGTGTAGGAGGCGAAGTATCTTAAATGAATATCCTCCACAAATGGAATAGGGTTGAAGGCCTGATCATGCCTTAAGAAGTAACCATGCATGTAGAGCTCGCGCATTAAGTGTTCTCCTATGATATCATGAATTTTCAATATATAGAGAAACTGGATGGGATCCTCAATCTCGTGAAAAAATTCTTTATATATGCACTCAAGACAAAAGAAGAGAAATTTTTCATGAAGAAATAAGGCATAGCTATGTGCGAGAGGTCTACAGGCCATTACCTGTTGCACCAAGGAAAACATCTTCTCCTTCTCTGATTGCAGCAACTACACTTGTTATTATAACTCCTCTATCTTGGCCTTTTGTTTGGCTTGCCTCTCCCACACTTTATCCAATTGGTCTATGTATCATGTATTGATCGCAACAGCCTGTTCTCCAAACTGCATTGTCTCCTTCTTATGTCCTTTTGCAGCAGACTGCCATCTCTAGATTTCAGTAGCCAGGAAGAATTCCCATCCTTCAAACAATTGTTCTATCGGACCAATCCTTGTAGCTACGGAGGAGACCTCAATTTTTGGTTTTATTGCCTTCCACGTGTAGAATTTTACCTTCTTCTTCAACTGGGAAACTTGCCTCTTCAGCTCCCAAAATTCTTTCTTCAATCGCATGGTTTCATTGAACTGCAGCTAATACCTTTTCTTGAGAGGTAATATTATTTTCTCACACTGTTCAATCCACCCCTGTTTGACAATAAATTCATCTCCTAGGCCTGTAACAGGCTCAGGAGGTGGTGGAATGCTCTCAATATTATCAACTAGTTTTTCTGCTAGGTCTTTCTGGATGGACTCCCTGTCTTCAGGGGCATCCTCGTCTACATTTACCTCAGGGAATCCTGTCATTTGGTCAGCACTTCCATCAACCATCCTGTGTTCCAATGTTTCCACAAAAATTCTATTTCCCTTATGAGCCTTTGGGTGCTCTGGCTGCGTCCCAGCAATTGATGGACCGATGTCAGTCACGCTCTTTGTTGGGGCCCTTGTTTTGAATGGTTTTAATTTGAATTTGGAACAACGGCCAGATTTTGGGTTGTGGAACAAGGACACCCGGCAGCCGCAACCAAGTCGCAACCACAACAAACGGCGGAGCTACCAAGGTTGCGACAGAACAGGCACATAGC
Source organism: Pinus albicaulis (assembly GCA_034641835.2). Classification (NCBI taxonomy): domain Eukaryota; kingdom Viridiplantae; phylum Streptophyta; class Pinopsida; order Pinales; family Pinaceae; genus Pinus; species Pinus albicaulis. The sequence continues at coordinate 311,530,154 of CM076579.1, read as the reverse complement.
GGAGGAAACTAGATGCATAAGTGTAGATAAGGAGAAGATACAGCAGAAAGAACGCAAGTGGAACACACAGATAATCAGAGAAAAGCAAGAAGTAGCTGCAGAAAGACAGAAGAGGAACTAACGGTCGCTACAGCGGGTAAATAAATAGCAGTCACCTGGATGAAAGAAGGGAGAATTGCACAGCAGAAGAGAGAAGAGCGCGACCAAAGGAGAAAACGCATGCTGCAGCAGGAATCCGGAGCATGGATGAGGTCTCTGTAGTCCCTGAGGTCTATTGATGTAGAATCTCTGTCCCAAAAGGCATATGTATAAGATCTGTAAGCCCATCGAAAAGCTATGTAACTGGAAGTTGGCAAAGGACTTAATACAATTGCAGGTTACTGTCCATTTGTGTGATTCACATGCATGTGTGTTAGTTGCGATGCTTTAAAATTTTATTTACTCAAATGTCTGTATGCTCTCGGAATGATGTTGCGTATGTGATTCTATTTATGTGATCTAATCCATGATAAGAATGAGTTTCGGATCCGTTCCTTGCCATTGGTCTATTCCCCTCCTGCATGTGGTCGCGGCACGCCTCGGATGAGACTCTCTACTCTCTAGAGTAGGGTGATAATGCTGGCGTAATCCTAGACTACAACGGATTCCTTTGTTGGCCACAACCACTGAACCTGGGTCTTGCCGGCGAGACCTGATCGCTCGCCAACAAATGGTTCCGTTGCCGGGACCTGCATGATATGAGGGAATCTAGATCATGGTATCGTGGATCTTCGAAACGGAGATACGGAAATGGTGGGATAACCACCTAGACCAATTCATTACTCAGCAAGCGGAGTTGATCAAGAAAAAGGAAGCAGCGATCAAGGATCTTGTCCTTTTCTCGGATTCAGCCAGTGATACGTACGAAATATTCTGGGGAAAATTCCCTAATGAATTGGTTGCAGAGGTTGCAGACGAAGGTGCCTCACGACGGCTCGCAGAAGATAAACTGCAGGTGGGTGCACGGAGATTTGGTGGCTCTGCATCGGTTGAACACCGAGTTGACCCACACGGTGGATTTTTGGGTGGAGACCATGTTGGAAGGATACATTGTGGAGTTTTCCGCCGAATGCTATCAATCCTTCTCGAAGGCCGAGGCAATCTTCCGCTCCGGGCTAAGAGGGAAGCTGCTTAAGGAGATTCCGCTATGGATTAAAGCTCTGATGGCGGATGAAGGGTTGATAGAATTCCACAAGACGAGTATGGAAGTGTAAACCATCGGTGCCAGGGGAAGGGCTGAAGGGACCGATGCTGCATAGAATGTGACATGGGGAGTGGGGAATGGAGGCTGAGGCTGCTAGGACGTTGCGGGAGCGATGTGCACATTAGTGGGCACAGATCGCCGATAGGTGGCGAAGAAGGGTGATGCAAGATTTGAAGAGACGAGAGATCGAGAGGAAGAATCGGAAGGAGGCGCCTCAGAAGGTAGGAAGTATGGACGTGGATGCTCAGGGACGAGAAAGGACCGCTGTAGGAGTACGATGGGTGCATGGGAGCCCAGCTAAGCGAGCACACGAGACGGTGACTGACAGAGATGATGAAGGTATGCAGCCCGAGGAAAGTTCCGATGGTGAATGGTATGTTGTGATGTAGCAGTTGTTTCAAGAGCGGATGGCACTCAGTTCTCCAGGTTGCTATACTCCCCCCAGTCCACGTGGCCAGGATCCCGACCTGGTACTTTATCAACCTTTGAGTAATATTTTCATTAAGTTACAAGAATTAAGGCAAGCGCACAGTAGTTTAGTGTCGACAGCGACACCCGTGAGTAGTAGCATCGCTAGTAGTAGTGTCTTTCCTAGTGGAACAGTTACACAACCAGGACCCGGAGGATTTATCCTGGTCAACCCGCCGCAAGTGAACATGGCTGGGTCTTTTACCCAGTATCCCGAGTTCTCGGGCCGAGGTAACGATGACGTAGAGCAACACTGGTATCTGTGTGAAGCCATCTGGAGGGCGCAGCAGACACCAGATGTTGGGAAGTTAATAGAGTTCCAAACCATGCTCAGAGAGAGGGCTCTATGATGGTTCATCAAGTGGTCCGAGGCCCACCCGAATCCGGTCATTGCGGACGTGAAGCGGTATTTTGTCCGGGAATTTAAGCTTCCCCAGACGGACCAACAGGGTCTGTCCGAGCTCTGGGAAATTAAACAGAAGGAAGGAGAGACCGCATGGGAGCTAATGCGGTGATTCAAGGACGCGATCGGGAAGCTTAGTTACCCGATCGATCCAAACCATCAGAGGGACTAGTTCATCAAGGCTTTGCTTCCCTTGACGCGAACCCCCCTCACCCAGTAGAAGATTGATAATCTGCAGGATGCTCTAGAGCAGGCCATGAAGATCGAAGCCATGGCGGGCTACCCTCAGGAATATAGGGGAGGGTCAGCCCTGCAGGATCCCTCCTTGGTGGGACTGCAGCATCAGATAGCAAGCCTGACGGAAAATCTCAAGGAGATACAGCAGGTCAGACTAGCCAGGCCAAACGTTTGGTGCACTCACTGCCTGGTTGAAGGCCATGTCGCAATTGAATGTCCTCGGTTGCGTGGCGCGGGGGCGGGACCCTCGGTCATGGAAATTCAAGGAGGGCCACCCACGGGGGGTGGTGTGGCACTGAATCCACAGGGGGTATACCAGCCGCAACAGCCTTACGCGGGGTTTCCTTCCCAACTCAACCCAACCGCCACGGAGTATTGCGAGATTTTCCGGACGGTGGGACATCCGCCTCAGATGTGCCCGATCTTGTAGAAGTATTCCAATGTGCCAAACAATGGGTATTGTGAGTTTTGCACTTCCACGACTCACAACACTGAGCAGTTCCGGGCTCTCGACGCACTCGTAGATCAGTTGGACCGACCCTCCTATAGGGTGAACGAGGCACCCAGAGGACGGGGCGGCGGCATGCGGGGCGGCCGCACGGGAGGAAACAGTCCAGTGAAATGTTATAACTGTGACCAGGAGGGTCACGTGGCTCGGGAATGTCCCCTTCACCGATGGCCCTGGTGTTCTCAATGCCGTGTGAACACCCACGCGACGGAAGAATATCCGGAGCTCATCAAAAAGTGGGAAGAATGTGCACGACAGAGGGGCACAAATTTTTTAAACGCCGAGCCGCGAGAGGCTGCCACTCCAGCCATGCAGAACGTTGCCATTGTGACAAGGGGCGGTAAGAAAATGGGGGAGGACGCTCGTGGGAAGGAGCCAGCACCAGTTGTCAGGCCAGCATCCCCGCATCGGTTGATCCGGCCTGAGGCGCAGAAGAAGTATTTTCAGGAGGCAGTTGAGGCATTTTCTCAGCTGCAGGAAGAGGGAGGCTTAGAGGTGCCCTTGCCGATAGAGCCGGAGGTGCAGAGCGCCGCGGGAAACTAGGTTGAAGAATGGCTCCAGCTATTCCTCAAGATTGTTGACAACGTTGCACTGCAGCAGCAGCTCAAGCGTACTTTGGAAGGGGCACTGCAGGGGAGGACAGGGTTGGAGGAATCGATGGACACAGCCCCCCAATCGGTGCAGCGCGTTAAGCGAAATAAGCGCCGAACGAGAAAAGAGTTCCTGCTGAATACGCAGGTTGGGGGATTCCAAATCAGCGAAACCATGCTTGATTTAGGGTCCGACGTCAACATCCTGCCAAGGAAAATGTGGGAGGCTCTTGGCAGACCACGACTGGCCTACTCGCCCATCCAACTCAGGATGGCGAACCAGTACTGCATTTTGCTGATTGGCCGACTTGAAGGTGTCGAGGTCGACATTGCGGGGGTGAAGACTTACACTGATTTTGAAGTTATCGATATTATGGGAGACAAGGACCCTTACCCTGCCCTGTTAGGCATCGATTGGGCATTTGAGAATTATTCTATCATCGACCTCAAAAAGGAGCTGATGATCTTTGAAGATGGGGAGGTACGGGTCACTCAGCCTCTCGACCCGTATCAAGGCCCGCGGTATACCGAGATGGTGGATGCCCTGGAGGACGCTCAGATGATGGAACATCTTTATCAGATGACTGCAGGGAAGAGGGAAGACTATATCAACCCGACCGCAGATGGTTCTGTCAGTTGGCGCAGTGTTTAGAGCTCGAACTTAGGATCAGAACTCGCGTGGGAGGATTGGAAGCAGGGCGGGTATGAGACCAGCACACGGAGATGTGCTCAGGTTGGCTGCGTCAGTTGGATTGGGGCTGAGTTTAGAGAATACCCCATCCTGTCAAATATGCAAGCTGTCAATACCTTTATTTCTAAGGTTGAGGACATGGTGCCGGAAGGGCACAAACTACCCCTTCTGGACGTCGCACTACAGTCTACAGTAGCCCAGTGGTGGAAAAACCACCGTAATACCTTGTCGCGATGGAGTAGTGTGGTGGATTCGTTGCGGGCATGGTTCAAAGAAGAAGAAGGCCCTCAAAGCAAGCAGCAGTACTCTGGGACTTCCAATCCGCAGGACCACTTGCGGACCTGTGAAGAACAGTGGCGGAGTATAGAATACCTGGAAGAGTTGTGGGTGCATCGGTTTGTCCACTCTTTAGACACCATCCCACACGCATGGTACTTGGAGGAAGAACGGAAACGAGGGACTAGTTCTTGGACGGAAGTCGCGAGCAAATTTGTGTGGTGCTTCTCTTTCGTGGGAGAAACAGAGTTGGAATCTCAGGCATTACACGCTATTAGGGCGGTACTATTTTTCCGCGATCTGCAGACCGACGGCCGCACGCTGGCCTCCCGTCCTGAGGCCGTGCGAGAGTTGGTTTGCCAATGGGTTGACGGCGATCCGGAGGACGATGGTCTAGGGGACCTGAGGCATCTATATTTTGAAGAGAAGGAAGGCGAGCGAAACATCAGTGAAGAACCGACCACCGAGGGCATCCATTTACAGCCGCTGCGGACCAAAAAGCTGAACATTGGTATGGACGAAAAGCCTAAGTTGGCTACCGTGGGCGATTATTGGGACGAAGAAACGACTAAGGAAATCTTCAGCCTGTTGCAGGAATATGAAGATTTGTTCCCTTCGTCGGTGGCAGATCTGAAGGGCATCAAGGGTGACCTCGGCAAAATGCGCATTATATTGAAACCGGATGCCAAGCCCGTAAAGCATCGACCCTATCGGTTGAACCCCCGGGTCAAAGAAAAGGTCAAGATGGAGATTGACAAAATGTTGGCCACAGGTTTAATCTTTCCCGTGGAAGAAGCAAAATGGGTGAGCCCCATAGTCATTCAGAATAAGAAGGACAAGGTAGAGATCCATGTTTGTGTCGACTATCATAGTCTGAACAATGTCTGCATTCATGATCCATTTCCCACCCCTTTTAGCGACGAAGTGTTAGACCATGTTGCGGGGAACGAAGCCTACTCTTTCACTGATGGCTTTTCAGGCTACCATCAGGTGCGTATTGCGGAAGAAGACAAGTCAAAGACCACATTCACCACTGAATGGGGGTCGTTCACGTACCACGTCATGCCCTTTGGCTTGAAAAACGCCCCGGCCGTGTTTTCCCGGATTGTCATCGCTGCCTTCCGGGAGTACATTCACAAGTTCCTGGAAGTCTACATGGACAACTGGACCGTCTACAGCTTGCTAAAGAAACACGCAACCCTGTTACATATTATTTTTGATAGGTGCTGCCAGTTGCAGATTTCCTTGAACTTAAAGAAATATATTTTTGAAGTCCCCTTCGGCACGCTGCTGGGACATGCGGTATGCAAGCAAGGGGTCTGCGTCGACCCCGCCAAGGTTGCGGTGTTAATACACATGGAAGCCCCCGAGATGGTGAAACAGTTGTGGGCATTGCTCGAGCACACGGGATACTACAGAAGGTTCATTCGCAACTATGCCAAGATCACCGCTCCGTTGGAACGACTTCTGAAAAATTCTATAGTCTTTCAGTGGACGGAGGAGTGTCGGGAGGCCCTAGACACCTTGAAGGAAAAGCTGGCATCGGCGCCTATTCTTGTTCATCCGGACTGGGATAAGCAGTTCCATGTGCATATTAACACCTCCAGTGTTGCACTTGGGGTTGTCTTGGCACAACCAGGTGATACGACAGTTGACCACCCGGTATACTTCGCCAGCCGCAAGCTGTCTAATGCGGAGAAGAATTACAGCACAACCGAGAGGGAGGCACTGGCGATGGTATACTCTCTTCAGAAGTTCCGCCACTATCTTCTAGGGGGAAAGTTCACGTTCTTCACGGACCACTCTGCACTGAAGTACCTGGTCAATAAGCTGGTTCTGGAAGGACGGATTTGCCGTTGGCTTCTGCTATTTCAAGAATACACGTTCAAGGTAATCGTCAAGCCCGGGAGGTTGAATTTCAGGCCTGATCACTTATCCAAGTTGGAGACGGGGGAAAACGATGGCTCCCTCGATGATCAGCTGCCGGATGCTGACCTTTTCCGAGTTGAAGTTGTCCCCGATTATTTGTCCAACATTGCCACCTATTTGACCACGGGGCAATGCCCTCCGGATTATACCCCACTCCAGAAACGGCATTTGGTCATCCGTGCCGCCGACTACCAATAGATCGCGGGGCCGCTATACAAACTGGGCCTCGATGAGGTTCTGCGCAGATGCGTCCTAGACCACGAACGGGAAGAGGTCATGTGGGAATGTCACAGCGGTGTTGCGGGAGGGCATGTGGGTGCGAAACCCACTGCAAGAAAGGTACTTCAAGCTGGCCTGTGGTGGCCGACAGTACATACCGACTGTAAGGCTTATGTGAAGCGATGTGACGTCTACCAGCGGACGGGACGGCCCTCCCACCGGGATGAACTTTCGCTCCACCCAGTGCATGTGTTGCAGCCATTCAAGAAGTGGGTTGTTGACTTCGTAGGTCCCATAGCCCCGATTGCCAGACACTCCAAGGCCCGGTACATCATTACTGCCACCGATTACCTTACCAGGTGGGCTGAGGCAGCCACAGTAAGCGAGTGCACAGCGGATACCGCCGCCCGGTTCATTTTTGAGCACATCATTTGCCAGTTTGGCTGCCTGCAAAGTTTAACCAGTGATCAGGGTACGCACTTTATTAATGCCACAGTCAAGTCCCTGCTAGACACCTTCATGGTTCATCATCACAAAAGTAGCCCGTATCATCTGTAGGCTAATGGTACTGTGGAAGCATTCAATAAGATTCTTGAGAAAGGCTTGACTAAGATTTGCAATGCCAAGCATGATGATTGGGACGAGCGCCTCTCAGCGGCATTATGGGCCTATCGCACTATGGTGAAGCGCTTGACCAATCAAACACCGTTCCAGCTCGTGTACGGCCGGGAGGCGGTGATCCCCGCCGAGTTTATTGTCCCAAGCCTGTTGATCGCCACATCTCTGTAGTTTTCGGAAGAGGCCTCCTGTTGAGTCCCGAATTTGCCTCTTTTCCATACACTTTTCCATATTTTTTTCACTCACCTAAACCTCCAAAATTGTCAATATCATGTGCAAAAGGGTATCTAACATGGTTTTTAATTATGTTTGTGTGTTTTCTATTTGATTTAGATTTTGTTCATACGATTTTGCGGAACTGTGTCACTTTCGCAATTGTAACTGTCACTTTCCGCGGTACAACGCAGCTTTCGCGACTATTTTGTATGGAAATCTATGCTACGAGTGTCTACGAAAGGCTTGAGCCACATGGGCGGGCTAGGAATGGCAGCGAGGACATGGTTCGTGTCCTATTGGTTCAAGTAAATTCGTCAAAGAAAGCCGCGGTCGAAGCCATCCACGTGGAAGTCAACTATGGAGTTCTATGTCGGCTGGACTCTGTTTCGTGGCATATAAACATCCATACGGCCGTTTCCAAGCTTGCGGAGGTTAATTGACATCTGTGCAAAGTTATAGATCCGTTTTCCAACATGGCCATATTCCTATATCCGTGGCCTTAGTGGTCTACGTGCTGGCTGCTATCATAAACTTCAGGAGACAGTTACATTTTATTGTTTTATAAAGAGCGTTTGCATACGCACGTAGAGTTAGTTGTTGAGTTGTTAATTGATAGTTGTTGTGCGTACTCTGTTATGTTAGCTTTGTAGTGATTACGCTGCCTTGAGCCGTAATACTACCAGTCTGTAATGAACTTCTTTTTAATGTGAGAAAACTCTGTTTTATAACTTAATTCATGTTTGAGGATCGTACCAGAGCTGTGTAGAGGGCCCCTGCTCAGCCGAGGTTCTGTGTATTAATGTATATATATTTCATTTCATTTCTTTAAGAAGTCATTGTATCATAATCCATTACATGTTCATATTTCATAGTTGTTTCATTTCTGTTCATACATTTCTATAATTTCCATTGCATTCTTGTTTCTCATGTTTTTATGATTGTTAAATCACTGATCAGTTTTCTTGTGCAGGTTTTAGGTAGACCGCCCGGGCATTTTCATAGTATTTTGGTTAATGATATGAGACTAACATTATTCTGCTGCTAGTTTCCTTTTCATAGCATTTGTTTAACTTCAATCTCGCTTTGTACATTTCAGTTTTGTTTATCTGATTCAGTAGTTAAATTTAAATATATTAAGCTGCTCATAGAGTCTTCAGTTACCTCCGAAAGCCACAGCTGGACTGATGGTGAGGGGCTGCATGATGAAATGTGTAGTTTAGTATTAGTTTCTTTTCTGCAAAATTAGATATATTAAGCTGCTCATAGTGTCTTCAGTTACCTCCGAAAACCACAGCTGGACTGATGGTGAGGGGTTGCATGATGAAATGTGTAGTTTGGTATTAGTTTCTTTTCTGCAAACTTAGATATATTAAATCATGTATGACATCTTCAGTTGCCTCCGAAAGCCACAGCTGGACTGATGGCGAGGGATTGAATCATGTGTGTATGGTTTAGTATTAGTTTACTTTTTGCAAATTAAATAATCAGTTACACAAGTTGTTTATGATTACTTCCGCAAGTCATAGCTGGTCTAATGATGAAGGGTCAGAAAATGAATTGATGCAAACTGATTTAGATTTATTTTATTGCAATTTTGAATTTCCATAAGCATAGTTTCTTTTGTGTTCAGTTGGCAGCAAGAATAGTTTAGTTTTCATGATCACTAGTTTCTTGTTTTGATTCATTAGTTTAGCAGCACCTTTTCATTTCAGCAGTACACTTTTACTTTCTTTCAAGTCTTGTCATTGTAATTTCAATTTGCTTTTAAAGTTTCAATATTGGTAAATCATTATAGGGGAAATCACTTCCTTGAACAAATATAACCAAGCTTGCTTTTCACTTTAGAATTTCCATTTCACCTTAGAAAGACCAAAAACGACAAAAAGTTAAGAAAGAGGTTATCTTGCACATATAGTGCGCCGCACTTCATCAGCTTACGATTCCCGGATTGACAATTAAATGCGGCAATTTAGGACACACTAAATTGACCAAACATTTTGGCGCCGTTGCCGGGGAAGTGTAACTAGGTAGCCAATTTCTTAAAAAAAAAAAACATAAAATCATAAAAGAAGGAAAAACTTGATAACTTCTTGAAGTATGCTCTCCTCTTGCACCTAGTGTGATCTGGAGGATCAGAAAAGAGAGTTATTGGTTTAGTAATTTCTTAAGTATGCTCTCTTCTTGCACCTAGTGTGATCTGGAAGATCAGAAAGAGAATTATTAGCCCAAATTTTTTTTTAAAAATAAAAAAAATGACATGCATAGAGCAAGAGATTCTAGGGGAAGGTTTATAGCTAAAGCAAAGAGTTCGATTTTCACAACTCCATCTTCTTCAAGGCATAGACCAGATTCACCACCATCTACCCCTAGCCTTAAGATTTTTGGAAGTCAAAGAACAACTGAATTAGAGGATTCTCCTATACCACCTACTAAAACCCACTTAGAAAAAAAAGAAACTTTCTCTCATCCTTCCTTGGTAGAAGAACTAGAGGACTATAAGGACTCTAAAGAAACTATCATGGCAGAGGAAGTAATAAATAGAGGTGGAGGTAGAGGAGGAGGAGATAATGAAGATAACAATGGTGAAGGAAATAACGGTAGAAATAGGGACAATTTGCTTGGATTCCCTATAGTTGATGAGGAAACTCATGCAACAATGAAAAATATTTCACCATCTGTTCTCCCTAACTTTTATGGATTACGAAGTGAAGATCCTGAAACATTTCTGTTTGAGTTTGAAGTAGTGTGCTGAACTTATGACTATATGGAAGATTCTCAAAAACTCAAACTATTTCCTTCAACCTTGAAGGGATCTGCTTTGAAATGGTTCATGGGATTAGCCACTCAATCTATCAGGACTTGGAATGATATGAAACAAACATTTTTGGATAGATACTTGGATTATTGTATGCCCACCAATCACAAGGATGAGGTATTCAAAATGATGCAAAAAGAAGATGAAAATTTGGAAGACTTAATCGAAATATTTCAATATAACTTGAAAAGAGAAAAGATGAGAAACTTAGATAACGAAACCTTGAAAGCCCTCCTATTAAAAGCCATTAGAGATGAATGGATAGAAATTTTAAACATGATGGGAAAAGGAGACATTTCTCAACTTCCATTTCATGATATAACAGAACTATGTATCCATCTCTCAAGGGGAAAATCTAAAACTGGAAAAGGGCCTAGGGATTCTTCTCTTATTAGGGCTAACAAATCTGCAACTGGATCGGTAAGTAGGGCAGAGATTGGTAATATGCTTGACGAGTTTAAAACTGATATCTTAGGGAGTCTTAGTGAACAACTAGACACCCTTAAAATCCAAAACAAGCAGAAAGCAGAAACAGATGCTTTAGCCATCTTTTGTTCGAAATGTAGAAAGAAACATGCTTTAAGGGAATGTCCCTTGGATGCAAAAGTTGTAGAAACATGTATGATTTTCTCAGAAAATCATGAGATCAAGGATTGTCCTTCAATCCCTGGACTCAAAGTTGTTTTTCAAGAAGATCCAAATTCAATAGAATCTCTCTGTTTTGTCGCAAGGAGACCTTGGCGGGGACAACAATCTCAAGGGTTTAATAACCCTATGAATCTTCAAACCCCACCAAATTGGACTCCTTGGCAACATCCTTGGCCCCAACATCAAAATTCATATCAGCCATTGGTACAAGGGATGCAAAATCCTTATGGGAGATTTGCTCAATTTGATCAATATCCTCCATCTTTTCAAAATCAACAAGCTCTACAATTTCCAAACCAAAATCCACAACAACTTTCATTGCCATTTCCACAACAACAACCTTCTCAAAAAAATACAAATCCTCAACTCATGCTTCCATACCAGCAGAAGACAAATCAACTTCCAGCTCAGCCATTGCCAAATCCTAACAATAAGAATCCTCAAACTACTTATATGGTAGAAGGACAACAATTTCCTACCTATATGATTGTTCCTCTCAACGATGTACAACTCAGATCTGGTAGAGTTTAGAAAAACCTTCTATAGACATTCAAGAGCAAGATACCTCTGAGGAGGACTCTCTTCAAGTCAATAAGGGTTCTGAGGAAGAATCTCTTCAAAATTCAAAAATTCAAAAAGAAAAAGAAAAGCTAACATCCACAACTCCTATAGTTGAGCAACATGTATCTTCATCTACACCTCCTTTTCCGGAAAGACTACAAATTGATAAGGGGGTGGAAAAACAAATCTTGTTGCCTAACTATGACTTTCTAGATGAATTGAAGAATGTTTGTATCAAGATTCCATTGCTACAAGCTATTCGAGAAATTCCTATTCTAGCAAAAACTATAAAGGAGTTGAGTTTCAAAAGACCAGGAAGGAAGCTAAAGGACACAAGAAGAATCCACCTGGTAGGAAAGATTGCAGATATTATGATGGGAAAAATTACCATGCAGAAGTATGTAGATCCAGGAAGTTCAATTGTCAAGACACATATAAATGGGATAGAAATTCCAAACACATTGATTGACTTAGGGGCTGCTATCAACATTATGAGTAGACAGACTATGGAACAGTTAAAACTTCCTAACCTTCTTTTTACACCTACTTTATTGCAACTTGCAGATCGATCGGTTATTAAACCGGATGGTGTATTAGAAGATATTTAAGTCTCCTTAGATTCTTGGGAATATCCAGTAGACTTTATGATTTTGACTCCCAAAAGTAATCTAGGAGGACATCCAATTATCTTAGGAAGACCTTGGCTGGCCACAGCTGATGCTTTTATTAGTTTTAGATCTAGAGACATGTACATTTCTAATGGTAATTCGACAAAGAAATTCAATTTGTATCCTCCCGCAAGAGAAATTACAGAAATAGGAGACAATGAATGGGTCGATGATGAGAATACTATACAACCTGTCTTTACCATTTCTGAAATTAGTGAGGATAGTCAAATTCTGAACACATTAGAAAATTTTGAGATAACTTCAGAATATGACCCCACACAATTTCAGTTGGAGTCTGACATAGAATATTTATCATCAAGACAAATGTCTCTCTACTCTATGGAAAAGTTTGGTAATTCTGCTTTTGAGATTTTTCCAGAAAAGACATTGAATATCAACAAACATCTGGAGAAGTCACAACAAGAAGAACTAACCAGAATCTTGCAAAAACATTCTACTGCATTTGCATGGGAGTATACTTACATGAAGGGTATTGATCCTAAGACTTGCATCCATCATATCTATATTGAGGAAAACAGTAGACCAATCAGACAACCTCAAAGAAGGATGAATCCAAATCTTATGGAGATAGTGAAAGAAGAGCTCCAAAACTTCTCAATGTAAACTTCATTTATCCAATTTCAGATAGCCGATGGGTTTCTCCTTTGGTTATAGTACCTAAAAAGAATGGTAAATGGAGGGTATGCATTGATTACAGGGAGTTGAACAAAGCAACTTTGAAGGATCACTTTCCTTTGCCTTTTATTGATCGGGTATTAGATACATTAGCAGGTAAAAAGTACTTTTCATTTTTGGATGGTTTTAGTGGCTATAATCAAATTCAGGTAGCACCTGAAGATCAAGATAAGACCACATTTACTTGTCCATAGGGAACTTTTGCCTACCGAGTGCTTCCTTTTGGGTTATGTAATGCACCAGCAACATTCCAAAGAGCAGTACTAGGAATTTTTTCTGATCTAATCCATGATTGTGTAGAGGTTTATATGGATGATTTTACAGTTTATGGTTATTCATTTGAAGAAGCATTAGAAAATTTGGAAAAAGTTCTTATAAGATGTAAAGAAACAAACCTTTCATTAAGCCATGAAAAATGCTTTATGATGTTTACTGAAAGGATTGTTTTAGGACATCATATTTCAGGAGATGGGATTAAGGTTGATAGATCAAAAGTTGAAGTCATCTCCAAGTTGCCTATTCCAAATTGTCAAAGAGATGTTAGAAGTTTTCTAGGATTTACTGGTTACTATAGAAGATTTATAGAAAACTTCACTAGAATAGCATCTCCACTCTTCAAGTTGCTTACAAAAGACTGTGAATTTAAATGGGATCCTGATTGTCAATCAGCTTTTGAAACTTTGAAAACAAGAATATCTGAAGCACCTATCTTGAGAGGACCAAATTGGAAACTTCTTTTCCATATTTCTACAGATGCTTCAGATACAGCTCTTGGAGCTGTGTTGGGTCAAAAAGATTTAATTCCTTATGCCATTTATTACACCAGTAAAAATTTGACTCCCACAGAGTTGAATTATACTGTGACTGAAAAAGAATTCTTAGGTGTTGTTCATGCAATTAATAAGTTTAGACATTACATAACAGGCTATGAAACTTTTATTCATACTGACCATTCTGCAATTAGATATTTAATGAAAAAACTTGTTACTAATGGCAGAGTGACAAGATGGCTTTTACTTTTGCAAGAATTCAATATTACTGTGTTGGATAGACCAGGAAAACAGAATACAGTAGCTGATTTCTTGTCTAGAATTCAAAATACTAAAGAAGATTCTCCTGTAGAAGATAAGTTTCCTGATGAATATTTGTTTGCGGTAACTATTAAGACCCCTTGGTATGCAGATATTGCTAACTATTTGGTTACAAGGAAACTACCTTCACATTTATTTCCAAGAGAAAAACGAAAAATTATTCAGGAGAGTTCAAGATATTCATGGATTTCTAACGAATTGTTTAAAACAGGGCCAGATCTTGTGATCGGAAGATGTGTCAGGGAAGATGAAATGCCTGATATTCTTAAGGCATGTCATGATGAACCATGCGGCGGACACTTTGCGGACAAAAGGACGGCCTATAAAATCCTTTCCTTGGGATATTATTGGCCTTCTCTCTTCAAAGATGCAAAACAATATGTCAAAAGGTGTGATAGCTTCCAAAGAGTAGGGAAACCTACCCTTTCGAATGAAATGCCACTGCAAACACAGGTACTCATTGAACCCTTTGAAAAATGGGCTTTAGATTTCATTGGACCGATTAATCCACCATCGAAGCAAAAGAAGTATATATTGGTTTGCACTGATTATGTTACTAAATGGGTAGAAGCTAAAGCATTAGTATCTGCTACTAAAAATTCAGTTGTTCATTTTCTTTATGAGGATATTTTTACTCGCTTTGGTGTTCCAAGAGAAATTGTGACAGATCAGGGGAGCCAATTCACATCAAATTTGGTGGAGAAGTTGATGGAAGAATACAAAATAAAGCACAGAAGATCTACTCCTTACCATCCACAAGCAAATGGTCAAGTGGAGTCCACAAACAAAGTTCTTGAAAGTATCATCACCAAAACTGTTCATCTACATAGGAGAGATTGGGCAGAAAGGCTTCCAGAAGCCTTGTGGGCCTACAGAACTACATGGAGGAATACAACAGGACATTCTCCCTATGAACTTGTTTATGGGAAAAAAGTCTTGCTCCCCATTGAGTTCCAAGTCAAGACCTTCAAGATAGCAGTTCAGTTGGGGATGGACTTATCAGAAGCCCAAAAGCATAGAATGGAGCAGTTGAATGAGCTAGATGAGATCGGACAAGAAGCAATTCTAAGAACTGATCTAGTTCAATATCAAAGAACTAAATGGCATGACAAATATATCAAAGAGAAGAAGTTTCAAGAAGGAGATTGGGCATTGTTATTTGACTCCAAGTTTAAAGATTTTCAAGGGAAATTTCGGACTCATTGGCTTGGGCCATATGAGATTGACAAGATCTTTAACAATGGAGCTGTAAGAATCAAGACCATTGATGAGTTTCAAACTCCTCTTATAGTGAATGG
Organism: Pinus albicaulis; assembly: GCA_034641835.2. Taxonomy (NCBI): domain Eukaryota; kingdom Viridiplantae; phylum Streptophyta; class Pinopsida; order Pinales; family Pinaceae; genus Pinus; species Pinus albicaulis. The sequence continues at coordinate 311,514,979 of CM076579.1, read as the reverse complement.
CCATAGATTGAAAGTTTATCATAAGCCACTCTCTAAAGAGGATTTTGTCAAGTTGTTTCAAGAAAGTTCTGCAATCAGGCTTGTACAGAAGAATCCTTCTTCTCTACCAGGCTAGCTTTTGTTTTTCAAGTTTAAAAAAAAAAAAAAAAAAAAAAGAAGAAGAAAAAAAAATGGTATAAGCCTGAAAACCAATCATTGATTGGCAGTCTTATACAGAAAATATGGGGTGAAAATCAGGGACACCTGACACTCTATATTTTCCAAAAAAAAAAATCTGTCTTTCATTTCATTTCATCTCACCACCCACTCCATTTCATTCCACTTCATTTCATTTCATTTCATTTCATTTTCACTTCATTCCACTTCATTTCATCCATTCCATCAATAAAAATATTTTTATGACCATTTCCACCTGGTCATTTGTCATTTGTTCATTTCTATTTCAGCCAAGTATTAGCTGTGTCAGTTTCCGCAGCTGACATCTGTTTCTGCAGCTGACTCCAGTTTCCGCAGCCAGAAGCAGATTCCGCAGCTGCTACTACTCTGTTTTCAAAAAGAATGTACAGTTAGTTGTTATTTTCATAAATTATGAAATAAAATGCAGGAGAGGATCAATGGAACCTTCAAGACACTAATGAAGATCAATCAGTTGAAGACCAAAGGCAAAAGCAAGGATTCCAAAGGTATGAATAAAGTTTATTTCAAATAGTATCGAAAAACACATTTTTATGTAATTTTAAACTATGAGCTCTACCCATAACGCGCAATGATTATATTGACAGTCCCGTAACCTTCCACGATCTATATGTTATCCTCTTGCATTTATTCACAAATGGTTTCATTATTGAAATTCCGACTCTCACTCATGTTCAAATATCCCACCGTAGATAATGATACGTATTTGAGTTGACAAAGGACTCTTACAAGCCGCATAACTTCATAATCATTGATTGAAACGTGTTTGTATTTATTACACAGCCACCAAAATTCAAAATGTGGCCGAATGCATTATACTTTGTTAACCTCTTTGTCGTGTCTCTGTCGTGTTTACAAAACCCCACGCTACTCATTCTCACTCCCTGTTTCACTCCATTCCGTTCCTTTTACTCACTCTCATTCCCGTATATCCACCCACAGTCTTATTCCATTCTGTTTATGGTGCTCATTTCCGTTTTGTGATAACATCCCCACAGCATTGTGCTCGATTCTGTGTATTCCATTGTTCTATTTCCACTTAAACCCTCACAGAGGCAAGCCTGTGAAGCACAGAGGAGTAAAATGGGAAAATTATTAAGGGCAGAGCCGGAAGGACCGAAGTTTATAGAGGGATTTCCACAAGCAAAAGAGATGTTGAGAAAAGTTAAATGGCTGCGTTTTATTCAGAAATTCAGGGGTTACCACAGAGAAGTTACCAAAGCGTTTGCAAGATCATTTGATGGCTCGGAAGCAGAAGTGGGAGACCTCAAGTTTTTGGTTAATGAAGCATCAATAGCAGCAGCCACAGAGTTTCTTCAGGAAGGAGAACGTTGGTTCAAAAATAAAAGTATCAGTGATGAGGCATGGAGAACAATCCTCCGAAATCAAGGTATGGATATCACTATTTTCAAAAGAGGAATCCCTGTGCATGCAATAAAAGATGAATGGGCCACTTTACTACTCATTGTTCAGAAATTTATTACATGTGAAGGCCGCTTTGGCTCTATGTACATGTATCATACTAGGCTATTGATGAATTTTCTTGAAAACCAAACTCTCAATCTTCCTTATTTCCTATTCAATAGCTTGAAGAAAATGGTTGTGACTGTGCAAAAACACCTAGGAGATGTAGAGCCTCATTTATATCACCATGGGCTTATAAAAATTCTGATTGAAAAGGAGCTAAAGGAAAGAGAAGATACATGGGAACAATTCCTAGTTAGAAACTTCTTTGAAGAACCTCGGGAAATTCCTGAAGTTAGTCCAATTAGAAGAAGTAGAAGAAAGAAAATGAATGTTGAAACCCAAGTTGCTCCTACACAGGAAATTCCCGCAGCTAGCACAGCAAAAAGAAGTAGAAGGAAAAGAACAGTAGATGAAATCCAAGATACTTCTACTACTACTATGAAGAACACTGATAGGGAAGAGAGATTGGTAAAAAGGAAGAAGAAGGAAATTAAAGCTAAGAAGCCAACAATACCAAAAGGGAAAGAAATTATTGAGGCTGTCCATAAAACTTCTTCTTCTGAGGAAGAAGATCACCAAATTCTGTCTGAAAGGATAATTTTTCTTCAAAAACAGACATCTCTATCCAAGAAGGCAAAAACAGGAAAACAAGAACAAAAGGGTAGTACACCACAGCATGTGAGGAGAAGCAGCAGGCTTAAGGGAAAACTGAGAAAAACACAAATTAAAGGTCCTCATTTCATTGATTTGGGTGAGGAGACATCTGAACAGTCTCCAACTGACCATAGTCCATTTCAGTCAGTTAGTGAACCTGACTCCTTTCACTCTCAATCAGACAATGAGCATACTCCATCTTATTCTCAGCAAAATATTGATGAAAGTTCTCCTCAGCCAAATTTTGAACATAATTCTCCCTTGCAGCACTTTGAGGACAGCCCAATGAAAAAGACACCGGAAGTAGACCCCAAACAGCAGGAGGTGTATGACTATATAGAATCCTTGGAGAAGGCAGCCACAGGCCCAAGTACCTCTTCTATTCAGCCTCATACATTGCAGGATGATTTGGTTCAGTCATTAAAACAGGAGATTTTTGAGCTTGAGCTTTTGAATCGGCATATCAAAAATGAAAACGAAACACTGAAAGAGCAAGGCAAACTGGACAAGATTATCCATGACAATACTATGTTACATTTTGGTATTTGGCAAAAGAAGAATAAGAAGTTAAAAAGGAAATGCCAAAAATTGAGCAGAGCACTTGTGAATATCAAATTCAGGTGCTTAATGAAGAAACCCAGAATGATGGCAGTACCAAAGAAGAAGAGAAGGGGGTTAGATGTGCTGGCTGAAGTATCAAGGCACATGAAGTGAACAAAAAAAAAAAAAAATATCAAAATTTTGGTTGCATGAGGACATGCAACACCTTCACAGTGGGGGTATGTTGAGTCCCGAATTTGTCTCTTTTCCATACACTTTTTCATATCTTTTTCACTCACCTAAACCTCCAAAATTGTCAATATCATGTGCAAAAGGGTATCTAACATGGTTTTTAATTATGTTTGTGTGTTTTCTATTTGATTTAGATTTTGTTCATACAGCTGCGGAAACTTGTCACTTTCCGCAGTTGCTGCAACTTTCCGCAGCTATTTTGTGGAAATCTATGCTACAGGTGTCTACGAAGGAAACGAGCCACATGGGCAGGCTAGGAATGACGAGGACATGGTTCGTGTCCTATTGGTTCAAGTAAATTTGTCAAAGAAAGCTGCGGTCAAAGCCATCCACGTGGAAGTCAACTATGGAGTTCTATGTCGGCTGGACTCTGTTTCGTGGCATATAAACATCCATACGGCCGTTTCTAAGCTTGCGGAGGTTAATTGACATCTGTGCAAAGTTATGGAGTTGAATTCAAGCGCCCACCTTTCATAGATCCGTTTTCCAACATGGCCATACTCCTATATCCGTGGCCTTAGTGGTCTACGTGCTGGCTGCTATCATAAACTTCAGGAGACAGTTACATTTTATTGTTTTATAAAGAGTGTTTGCATACGCACGTAGAGTTAGTTGTTGAGTTGTTAATTGATAGTTGATGTGCGTACTCTGTTATGTTAGCTTTGTAGTGATTACGCTGCCTTGAGCCGTAATACTACCAGTCTGTAATGAACTTCTTTTTAATGTGAGAAAACTCTGTTTTATAACTTAATTCGTGTTTGAGGATCGTACCAGAGCTGTGTAGAGGGCCCCTGCTCAGCCGAGGTTCTGTGTATTAATGTATATATATTTCATTTCATTTCTTTAAAAGTCATTGTATCATAATCCATTACATGTTCATATTTCATAGTTGTTTCATTTCTGTTCATACATTTTTATAATTTCCATTGCATTCTTGTCTTTCATGTTTTTATGATTGTTAAATCACTGATCAGTTTCCTTGTGCAGGTTTTAGGTAGACAGCCCGGGCATTTTCATAGTATTTTGGCTAATGATATGAGACTAACATTATTCTGCTGCTAGTTTCCTTTTCATAGCATTTGTTTAACTTCAGTCTTGCTTTGTACATTTCAGTTTTTTTTATCTGATTCAGTAGTTAAACTTAAATATATTAAGATGCTCATAGTGTCTTCAGTTGCCTCCGAAAGCCACAACTGGACTGATGGTGAGGGACTGCATGATGAAATGTGTAGTTTAGTATTAGTTTCATTTCTGCAAAATTAGATATATTAAGCTACTCATAGCGTTTTCAATTACCTCCGAAAGCCACAGCTGGACTGATGGTGAGGGGCTGCATTATGAAATGTGTAGTTTAGTATTAGTTTCCTTTCTGCAAACTTAGATATATTAAATCATGTATGACATCTTCAGTTGCCTCCGAAAGCCACAGCTGGACTGATGGCGAGGGATTGAATCATGTGTGTATGGTTTAGTATTAGTTTACTTTCTGCAAATTAAATAATCAGTTACACAAGTTTTTTATGATTACTTCCGCAAGTCATAGCTGGTCTAATGATGAAGGGTCAGAAAATGAATTGATGTAATCTGATTTAGATTTATTTCATTACAATTTTGAATTTCCATAAGCGTAGTTTCTTTTGTGTTCAGTTGGCAGCAAGAATAGTTTAGTTTTCATGTTCACTAGTTTCCTATTTTGATTCATTAGATTAGCAGCACCTTTTCATTTCAGCAGTACACTTTTACTTTCTTTCAAGTCTTGTCATTGTAATTTCAATTTGCTTTTAAAGTTTCAAGATTGGTAAATCATTATAGGGGATATCACTTCCTTGAACAAATATAACCAAGCTTGTTTTTTTCACTTTAGAATTTCCATTTCACCTTAGAAAGACCAAAAGCGACAAAAAGTTAAGAAAGAGGTTATCTTGCACATATAGTGCGCCGCACTTCATCAGCTTACGATTCCCGGATTGACAATTAAATGCAGCAATTTAGGACACACTAAATTGACCAAACACCTCCCTCAAGGAGCGCCTCCATGAATTACAGGAACTGGATGAGGCCCGCTTCCTGGCTGAATTCCACCAGAAGATTCAGAAGGACCGGCAGAAATCGTGGCACGACTGCCACATTAAGAACAGAACCACTCCGCTCACCTCCCCCATTCCCACTCCTCTGTTTACCTCTGCTGATCCACTCACGTCCCCGATGGGAGAGACCAGCCAGTCTAGGGATCTCCCTGAGGCCCCTCAAGCTAAGAGGGCCCGCACTGCTGAGACAAATTCGGTGGTGGACCTCACTGTTGATGATCCCCCACTGGCCCCCAGCACAGAGGTGCTGCGTCAAGATGAACCTCTCATCGACCCATCTGAGTTCATCAATATCCGCCTTCGACATTCCTCCACCTCACCATTTACTGCTACGCTCACTGGTTTCCCACCTACCACTCCATCCGGCCCATCTACTTCATCGGCCACTGTATCCGACCCCCTGGTTAGGGAACTCCGGGGTGGGGACCGCGGGGCTGAGGTCGACTCTTGTACTACCTCAGTCATCCCACCGATCGATCCCGAGGTGGAACCCCACCCTCCCCGTACTGATATACTCACACAATAGACACACATTGTGTCCACTTCTGCAGAGGCTCACCCCGAGCCAACAGTTCCTCCACAACCGGTCCGCATTGATCAGCAAGCATCGCCGGATCCGACTATGGTGGACTCCGTGCATCCAGAGGCCACGACCTTACCACCTCCTGAGCATTCCACTTGATCAGTTGCCAGTGGGCAACCTTTGCCGGAGCGGATACCGGCGCAAAGCGCTTCTGGGACCGCCACCTTCCAGCCTGAGAATCCATCTCAGCTGTATTTACTGATTCAAAGGGTGGCCTAGCAGGCAAAACGACTACATTTGGGACTCCAGTAGCAATGTGTCAAGCAGCAGAACCAAATTTCCGTGCTTACTGAACAGCGTGACCAGCTCCGCACAGCACGGGAGCAGATGGAAGCCATGATCACCAACGCCACTCAGATGTTCTCTGAGTTCTGGCCATCTCTCGAACCGCATTATCCCATGATGCCCCCTGAAATCACTGCGGCCAGTTTCTCCGAGCAAGCGATCCACCTTCGAATTGTCTTCCAGGAACTATGTCGGGAGAATCATGAGCTTGGGGTAGCGTTAGCAGCCCGTGCAGAGCCAGCCGAGCCCGCGGTTGACTATTCCGCCCAGGTGGCCGAAAAGCAGGGCCAGGCCACCCAGATGCAGGAGACACTTCATTCCACAGCCCGACTGGCTCAAGACCTCCTGAAAGGCCTTCAGGAATGCTCCCTGGCCCTCACTATCAAGACGCAGTCGATTTCAGCCCAACTCCAGCAGGTTTCCCGGGAAATTCAAGAGGCTACTGACCCCGCTAGGCTGGATGAATTATACGCCCAGGCGGATGACCTTGAGGCACAGCTCCAACACACAGAGGCTTGTTCGGCGGAGGCTAAACGCGTCATTCGTGAGCTTCGGTCGCCCCTCCAATCTAGCGCCCGGACGATCCAACAGCTCACAGTTGCGGCCAAACCTCAGATCAGCACGATCTTCGGAGCTGTCCCATCGCCCCTCGATGAGGCTACTATCACCAAGCTCGCTGAGGACACGGAATCGCTTATACAGGGGTGGCAGCAAGTCATGTCGGCATTTACAGAGCTCAGAGCTACAACATTCCAGAGGGTTTCGGAGTTGGGGCCCTTGTTTGAACAACCGCCCAAAGATGCACAGCAAGGACAAGACCAAGCTGAAGGTGCACAGCAGGAATGAGCATAGGATGCAAGTGCACAGGACGAACAGGGCACGGGGTCAAGCAGGGCAATGGAGATCGAAACTTTAATTTGTGATTGACTCGAGGACGAGTCAAAGAACTGTGGTCGGGGCTTGTTGGGGCCCTTGTTTTGAAAAACCTTGTTTTGAATGGTTTGAATTTGAATTTGGAACAACGGCCAGATTTTGGGTTGCAAAACGAGGACACCCGGTAGCCGCAACCAAATCCCAACCACAAAAAACAGCGGAGCTACCAAGGTTGCGACGGAACAGGCACATAGCGAAGGAAACTAGATGAATAAGTGCAGATAAAGAGAATATACAGAAGAAAGAATGCAAGCGGAACACACAGATAATCAGAGAAAAGCAAGAAGTAGTTGCAGAAGGACAGAAGAGGAACGAACAGTCCCGACAGCGGGTAAATAAATAGCAGTCACCCGAATGAAAGAAGGGAGAATTGCACAGCAGAAGAGAGAAGATCGCAGCCAAAGGAGAAAACGCATGCTGCAGTAGGAATCCGGAGCACGGATGAGGTCTCTATAGTCCCTAAGGTCTATTGATGTAGAATCTCTGTTCCGAAAGGCATATGTATAAGATCTGTAAGCCCATCGAAAAGCTATGTAACTGGAAGTTGGCCAAGGACTTAATACAATTGCAAGCTACTGTCCATTTGTGTGATTCACATGCATGTGTGTTAGTTACGATGCTTTAAAAGTTTATTTACTCAAATTTCTGTATGCTCTCAGAATGATGTTGCGTATGTGATTCTATTTATGTGATCTAATCCATGATAAGAATGAGTTGCGGATCCATTCCTTTCCATTGGTCTATTCCCCTCCTGCATGTGGTCATGGCACGCCTCGGGTGAGACTCTCTACTCTCTAGAGTAGGGTGATAATGCCGGCGTAATTCTAGACTACAGCGGACTCCTTTGTTGGCCACAACCACTGAACCTGGGTCTTGCCCGCGAGACCTGATCGCTCGCCAACACTCTTCCTTGGGTTGACGAATCTCAGCACCAGTGGAACAACTATTTCCTCCATTAAATGTTGGGACAAGTGGAATCCCCTCCCCCCTCTAGGTGTCATAGACTAGAACGAAGAACAGGGAATAACTTTGTCATCCATATTTCCCACTTGGGCCGGACTTTCATGCACTACTACTTCCGTCGGGGTCGACTATGGTTCCTGTGGAACAACATCGATTCTAAAGGTTGTTTCCTTTCTATCCTCTTGTCCTTCATGCATTACTTCACCTACGGTCGATAATAGTTGTTGTGGGAAAGTACCGACTTCGTAGATTATTTCTCCTCTGTCTTCCTGTTCTTCATGGATTGCTTCCTCTTCTACAGTCGACATTGGTTCTTGTGGAATAGTTCTGACTTCGCATATTGATTCTTCTTTGTCTCCCTATTCTAGCTTAATCAGGGCTGGTTCTTGTGTAACACCCTCATTTAATTCGATATTTATATCTGCTTGGGAAGGTGATACATTTTCTTGCGAAACAACATCACTTGAAATCCCTCTGTCTGATGTTCCTCCTTCTTGTTCTTTATTAATGAAAGTTGATGACTGTAAGACAGTCTCAACTTCATGCACTATATCCATAATTCCTTCATCTCTAGGTTCTTCAGGTGAGGCTAGTTCTTGTGTGACAGCCTCAACTGTATCCCAAATTGTCTCCTCCATTCCCATTTCTTCTAGTTCTTCCTGATCAACCTCCATCTCCATTTCTTCCGGTTCTGCCTAGTCTATTTCCATTTATTCTGCTAAACTAGCCAGAGATAATAGTTCTTCCTCCCTAGTAGCAATGAAGGCTGCTATCTCTTCTTCCAATGATTCGCAAAGTTCTTCCCAAGAAACTTGAAATCGAACTATTACATGGATGACCAGTAAGCGAACCAATTCATGATTGGAGAGAACTGCCGACATCCAGTGCGAACATTGAGCGAACTATGCCTTGTGTTGTACTTGTATTAATAGAAAGAAGGGCATGTTTAAGGAATGCACATGAGCCTGTGGAAATCAAAGGTGAGCTAATATTTTAAAATTATATTTGAACAGAGTTGTGGCCCGACCTTCGCAAGTTACATATTTCATTACAAAACCTGCTACTTCGTTCCGTGAATACGGTACAGACTTGCGCTCATATCCTCTGCCCAATTGACCGATGCTTTCCCTGGCTTACAAAAATAATTCGGGAAACTCTGGGGGAGGAATTCTCCGAGCAAACCAGTACTTCTCTTGTTGTCTCAGCCCACTAACTACCGCAATTACTTCTTCTGTCACAGGAATTTCCAATCCTCTAATCCGCGAGCGATTCTCGTCCAAATTAAGCGCAAAATCCATTGTGATTCCCCTGTCAAACTCCTGGAATATATTGAAGTAGGTATCCCATCCTGCATTGACGAAAACTTGACATACATCTGGGTTGCTGCGGACTAAGATTGTATTTTCAGGTTCATGCCGCACATCCAGTTTGCCCATCCTGTGGAAACTGTGATAGCGCTCTGGAACAGCAAACCGTTGGATAGAGTGGTGGATACCAAATTTGGAAAACCAACATGGTGAAAAATGAGGGGTAGTAATGGTAAATACGGATGGTAATTCTCAGGAAACGAGGAAAATAATGAAAAGGTATGGTAAGTGCGATGAATGGAATAGTAATTATTTCATATGAGGTGGAAAGGACTGATCGGTCTATATCATATGCGGATTGCGGATCCCAATATGTATTCAATGATTATACGGAGTGTGGTAAGAATCGTACGGTGTACCACATAGAGAGTTGTAATAATGACTTTTGAAATCATCATTACATTGTCATTTAGTTATGACGGCACCCCCCCCCCAACTTAAAAGTTGTTGTCCGCGGCATTAATGTCTTCACATGGAATATTTAATTAAATCCATAAAATTCAAGTGGAGATGTACCTGGCGGCCTACCTGGAGGAAGTAATGGTTGGTAGAATAACGACACAGTAATGATGTAGATGGAGTAAGAACAATGTGAGTAATAGCCTCTAGGGTAACAACATCACGAGTAGTAGCATCTGGAGTAATAGCATCGAGTAGAAGCATCCAGAGTAACAACATTGAGTAGCAGCATCCAAAGTAACAACATCTGGAGTAACAACATGATGAGAAGTAGCATCTGGAGTAACAACATCTGAGTAACAGCATGACACATAACAACATCTGGAGTAACAACATCTAGAGTAACAGCATGACGAGTAGCAACATCTGGAGTAACATCATGACGAGTAGCAGCATCCCGAGTAATAGCATCTGTAGTAACATCATGACGAGTAGCAGCATCCGGAGTAATAACATCTGGAGTACCAGTAACCAAGGAGTAACAAAACCATGAGTAGCAGCAACCAATTAATAGCATCATGAGTAGCAGCAACCGAGTAACAACATCATGAGTAGTAGCCAAGTAATAACATCATGAGTAGTAGCAACTGAGTAATAGCGTCATGAGTAGCAGCAACCGAATAACAACATCATGAGTAGTAGCATCCAAGGAGTAACAGCATCAATACTTAGAAAATTTTTGAGCTCTAAAACATTACTCCTTAGTAGTAACTCCTGCAAAATGACAAAAAAATAAATAGTAACAATATTTATTCATTTATTTATTTATTATTATTATTATTAGAGCGAGGATGTAGAGGAAGAGTTCTCTACGTTGATAAACTTCAAACCAGATTTATGAGAGAGATGTTTGATGAAAGCATCCTAGGAGGCTGGGCAGTGGTATAATCTCAGGCAATGTCCATTTGCTATGAATGAAGCATTTGTTTCATCAATTGTGACTAGCCTGACTATTCCATTATCAAATATAGAGTCCACCTCATAAGGTCCCATCCAGTGAGTACAAAACTTTCCCCTAAAATCCTTAAAATAGGAGTCATAAAATAATGCCCAGTCTCCCCTATGAAACAACTTGTTTTTGAAAAATTTATTGTGCCATTTCATTCTCTGTTAATGGATAGCAGTATTCCTCCGGAAAACTGTTGAATGGATTTCATCTAGTTCATTAAGTTGGGCCAGTTGGTGTTTCTGGGCATCTAACAGATCCAAACCAACTTCAAGAGCTGTTCTGAGCATACTGATTTCAAATTCTATTGGAAACAACGGGGATTTCCCATAAAACAACTCAAATGGTGAAAACCCAGTTGTGTTCCACCATGTTTTTCTATATGCCCAGAGAGCTTCAGGTAGCTTATGAGCCCAATCCCGATGATGGTATGCCATAGTTTTTGTCAATATATTTTCTAATGTCTTGTTTGTGCTTTCCACTTGTCCATTCACCTGGGGGTGGTATGGAGATGTCACCCTGTGCTTGACCCCATATTTCTGCATAAGATTTTCTATCATGTGTGATGTAAATTGTGATCCTCCATCTTAAACAATCTCTCTTGGAGTACTGTAACAAGAAAAAATTTCTTCAAATAAAAAAACTGAAACCACCTGCTCTGTTGCTTTTGCAACAGCTTTGGTTTCTACTCACTTAGTCACGTAATATGTACAGAACTAAATGTGAACCTTTTGCTGGGAGGGTGGGTTGAAGGGTCTAACGAAGTCGATAGCCCATTTCTCAAAAGGTTAGAGGACTACCTGCTCCTAGAAAGGCATTTCATCATCTCAACCGGGCTGCCCCATGCATTGGAAACTATCACACCTCTTGACATAATTCTACGCATCCCGAAATATAGAAGGCCAGTAATATTCCATTTGTAGCACCTTATGGCCTATTCTTTTATCTGCAAAATGTCCTTGACAAGGGCCATCATGGGCAGCCTTTAGTACTTCATAAATATCATCCTCAGATACATAGCACTGGATCTTTTTATCAACTCCTGTATGAAAGAGGTACCCTGCCATCCAAGAATATCGGGCACTATGATGAATAATTTTTCAATGTTCCCTATATGAAAAATGATGGGGCACCTTCCCTTTAGCAAGATAGTTAGCAATATCTTCATACCATGGAGGATTAGTATAAATTGAAAAAAGATGCTCATCAGGAAAAATATCTTCTATAGGTATGCATTCATCATTGTTATCCATTCTAGACAGAAAATCAGCAACTACATTATCTTTTCTTGGTTTGTCTACTATTATGATATCAAATTCTTGAATTAATAGCAACCATCTTCTAATACGGCCTGGAGTGATAGGTTTATTCATCAAATACCTTATTGCTACATGATCAGTATGTACAAAAGTAGGATACGGGGTGATGTAGTGCCAGAAATTGTTGATAGCATAAATGACAACTAGGAATTCTTTCTCCATCACTGTGTAATTAAATTCATGAGGAATTAAATTCCTGCTGACATAGTAAACTGCATACAATGTTTTTTCTACCTGCTGTCCTAAAACAACTCATACTACTGTCTGAGAAGCATCAACATGTATGTGAAATGGAAATTCCCAATCAGGTCCTTGAAGGATTGGAGCCTTGCAAATCATTCCTTTATTTTTTGTGAAAGTTGCTTCATAGTCTTCAGTCCACAAGAATTCTGCATATTTTGTTATCAATTGAAAAAGTGGATGTGTTATTTTAGCAAAATTTTCTTTTAAGCGTCTATAATAACCAGAACAACCAATAAAGCTACGTACATGTGCGAGTGTCTTGGGTATTTGGAAGTGCATATTACCTCTACTTTGGTCGGATCAACTTGAATTCCAGCAGTTGAGAGAAAATGTCCCAATAATATTCCTTCTTCCCTCATCATATTGAATTTCACTGTACTCAGAGATACACAGGTTTGCTTACATATTTTGAGTACTCTCTCTAGATTCACTAATCCCTCTTCAAATGGGTTTCCATATGGAGTAAAATCATCCAGATATATTTCAACGCTTTCATCAACTAAATCAGAAAAAATTCCCAGAATTTCTCTCTAGAAGGTTGCAGGAGCATTGCATAGGCAAAATGGGAGGACCCTGTATGCAAAGGTCCCCCATGGTCATGTCAAAGTTGTTTTATCCTTGTATTTTGGGGCTATCTAGATCTGGTTATACCTGCTAAACCCATCTAAGAAGGAAAATAACTTCTTCCCAGCCAAGGTGTCTAGGACTTGGTCAATGAATGGAAAAGGAAAATGGTCTTTTTGAGTTTCCTTGATTAGCTCCCTGTAATATAAGCAGATCCACCATTTACCATTCTTTTTAAGAACAATAACTAGTGGAGATACCCATTGGCTATTCGATATGGGGTAAATGAAACCTACATCCAATAATTTTTGTAATTCTTCTTTGACAATGTTCTTTAGAGCAAGATTCATTCTCTATTGGGGTTGTCTCATAGGGAAGCAATCTTCCTTAATATAAATATGATGAATACATAAGTTAGCAGGGATCCCCTTCATATCAGTATAATCCCAAGAAAAAACTTACTGATGGTCTTGAAGGACTTTTAAAAGCTGCTTTGTCTGGGATTCTGATAGATTCAGGTTGATATTGAGTGTTTTCCCTCATTCAAGCTCAATCGAAATACTCTCATGGCATGAGGTTACAGGAATGTATTCAATTTCATATTTTGGTTTGAATTTTTCCTGTGTCTCATAGCTCTTAGAAGACTCCAAAATTTGACGAGTTGAATTGGAAACAGAACCGAGATCATTAATAAAAGTGTTAGTGGCATCGTCCTCAGTTTATATTTTAAATTGAAGGGCCTGCTCAATAGTGAGGTTTGGTCTAACTTCTTCATTTTCAGTTTCAATCTCTTCTATTGGTAGAGGTTTCTAGCTAGATAATAATTTTTTAGATGGGTTGGGTTCTGCAGGAGGGTAGAAAGTAAGATTCTTTGTGACCATCCCATTTGATATAATCATATACCCAGATCGGCACCCTATGTAGGTGTCTGCGGTTGCGATCCAAGGTCTTCCCAAGATCAATGGGTGACCACCAGCTGAGGATCATGTCTATAATACAAAGAGGTCCACAGGGTAGTGCCATGAATCCACTGAAATAGTCACATCTTCCAATTTCCCTACCGGTTTAATTGTAGACCTATCTACTAGTTCCAAGATAGTAGGGGTTGGCTTAATATTTTCGAGACCTAATGTATTCATTGTTTCAGAGGTAATAATATTGCTGGAAGCACCCAAATCTACCAGTACATTTGGGATTTCAACCCCATTGATTTGTACTGTTAGAATTGGGTTTCTTGGATCTCCATATTTCACAAGCATACTCTTTCCTAGCATGATGTCGGAGAGTCTACCCATCACATGAATGGTTAATGGATCCCTTGGTTTCTTCTCAGGTTTCTTATAGCAGTAATCTTTAAGAGTTTTTGCATATATGGTTACATCCCTCATAGCTTGAAGCAGGGGTATTTTGACAAAATGATTTTGCAATTCCCCCATGTTAGGCGGATTAATCCCTCTTGTGAACAAGATCGGTCTCCCTAGTATCCTAAGGATATCTAGAAACAAACAGACAAATGTAGACCATTTTCTCTAGACCATTATGCACAAGAATTATTAATTAACTATGGAGAGACGCTCCTACCTGAAGTCCAACACTTTACTCGGTCTTCAATCCAGTTGTTCCAGAAGGTATTGATCCAACATGTAAGATCTACAATCAAAGACAAGCAAACAAGATCAAAAGCATCTGCAAGATATGATAATTCAAAAGCAATAATCTATCTTAGTGATCAAGGAATCCAAGAATTAAATGATTCAAAAGATATATGAACAACTCAATGAGAAAATAGAATCCATTTGTATTAACTCTGAATAAAAAGAAGAAACCTTACAACCTTGACACCTTGATGTTTGTACAGGTTCTTTCGGGGTCCCGAACAATCGTTTTCCTCAATTTGACAAGACTCCAACTCTCTGAATCAGCATAATACTATGGCTATGAGTATGTAATATTTCTCGTTCCAATTATGCCAAATGTGGAGAGTACAATTTCTTCAGCAATTCTCTTTTATCAGCTAAGAAGTAAGTACTCTTGAGACTGAAACATGGTCTCAATTTATAGGATAAGGGAGTTGGTTTCAGTTCCAAAGAAAGGGGGATAAAGTCCTCTCAAAAAGGGATTTTAGCTCCAAATACCAAGGGATAGCTCCATTAATGAAGGGATATAGGTTCATGAATGGAAGGAGAAAAGCTCAACTAGATAGCACTTCTAGAAGGCTCTAGCTGGGAAAATATTCGACAAGCTAGGTTTCTAGAACTTACTTTTCTTATTATTTTATCTTTTACGTGGGTCCGCAATTTTAAGGAGAATAATGTGCGGGATGTGTCGTATTTTTTAGAGCAATAAACCACCACGGTACCACAGGAAATGACTAGGAAAAGTGCGGAGTTAGGCTTTTTAGGGTTTTAATGAGATTTTTCCCAATTCCAAGACTTGATTTAGGAACTTTATGATTTTGGACCTCTAAGGGAGAAATAAATAGGTAATGATGAACCCATATAGATAGCTAAATGTCATGGTGATAAATTTTAGTGTAACAAATTCCCCCCTAAAGTGTGAAGTCTGAAGAGTTTTGAAGAATTCTGAAGAGTGAAGTGCGATCATCATGAGAGTTTGGGGCCAGTATCTGCTGAAACCTAAAACATTGGCGGCACAAGAAGAGAGAAGAGAAATATATATATATGTATGTATGTATGTATGTATGTATGTATGTATGTATGTATGTATGTATGTATGTATATCGTCACTGAGGTAGGCATTCCCATACTCAAATCAAAACTAAATACATGTTTTGATACAGAAATGATTTTAGAATTACGTTAATAGTAGACATAGCATGGACGTAGCCATGTGTCATGAGTAGTCTATTGTATGATAAAAACTCCTCGTAGCCTGGATGGTGGAAACTAGATCCAAGGTCTTGATTTCTACTTCTTGAACTAGACTCATGATTCTATCCATGCGATTTATTGTGTCGAAGTCAAACATGGTAGAAACCACTTGATTACCAGTCAATGATGTGAACTATTAACAAGTGTGAGAGAAACCACCAATAATGACAATGGCTTTCAAAGTGCTCAGTACAATCTATGAAATGTGAATTTGTGATCTGAAATCGAACATTTCACAAAGTAATTTGATTGAAGGTCAATGATGCAACTTGTTATCGAAGGTGAGAAACCTGCCATTAGGGCATGCAGATCCCAAGGTACTGATAGGATTCTAGATCAAATTTCTAGATGATGAGCTGTCGTCGATAAAAAGTGACCCGTCGTAGGAAAGCCCATGACACGAAAACATTAGATCAAGTTTTGAAGAAATTTTAGCAAGGACTGACTCATGGATGGTCAACACGAATGGAGACAAATGTTTGCAATGAATGGTTTTTTAAACGAATCTCTTGAACACATAACGACGCTGCAGATGGTGATGATTGACCTAAAGCTAATACCCAGAAACTGGTTGAAGACTTTCAATGTGGTTTGATTAACTGTTTGGCCAAAGGATTTTCCCAACCCAAATATGAATGTGACAAAAGTGTCGTGTTCAAGAGTGGTATACTACTTTTTGGAACGAAGTATGACAACTGGATTCATTTTCTCTCTTTTTCCCCCACCATTTCTGGCAAGTACCTCTTTATTTTTGACAAGCTTGAGGAGGATAACATTTGCTTGTTATATAAGCTCGTCCTTCGGATGAGTCCAACTTAGTATTAAAATTGAACCCTACGAAGGAGTGGTTCGTTCCTATTTATAATCAATAGGTCCTTTACTGTTAAGTTTTAACGAGTCCAGTATCAGTGAAACTCGGTGTTTTTCAGTTCTAAGGAGTCAAAAGAAAAACTTAAGAAAACTTCGTGGGTGTACTTTTTCATAAATTTAGTCTCTCAAGCCTGAAAAAGGAAAAAATAATACAAGAGAGAACTCTATTGACCATGATTAGTCAACGTTACCTTTTTCGTAAATATTCCATTTTAGTCCGAAAAAGGGGTAAACTTATACTGAAAGGATGACTATTCATTTACTTTAACGAGTTCGAATAGTTAAGTACTCGGCAATATTTTCATGTTTAGAGAGTCTGAAAAGGGCTTAAAAGATAACTCCAGGGTTTCACTTTTTTCGTAATTTTACAGAGCCCGAAAAAGTGATAAAAGTATACTCGATGGTTACACTTTTTCGTAAGTTTTAACGAGTTTGAAAAAGTGATAAAAATTATACTCAGCGGTTTTTCTTTTTTGTAAGTTTTAACGAGTTTGAAAAAGTGATAAAAATTGTACTCAATGGTTTCGTTTTTTCGTAAGTTTTAACAAGTTCAAAAAAGTGATAAAAATTATACTCAATGGCCGACTTTCAATTTAATTAACGAGCAGGAAAAGATGGAAAGAACTCGACATGTGGTTTCATTTTTACACAAGCTTCAAACGTAGGAAAATTGTGCTTGAGAGTGGTTTCATTTTTACACAAGCTTGAAACGTAGGAAAATTGTGCTTGAGAGTGGTTTCATTTTTACACAAGCTTGAAACGTAGGAAAATTGTGCTTGAGAGTGGTTTCATTTTTACACAAGCTTGAAACGTAGGAAAATTGTGCTTGAGATAGGTTTGAATGCCCCCTAAGCGTAACTTTCTAGAGCACATGCCCCCCAAGCTTCATTTCATTTAACTAAGTATACTACTGGTTACTAATAATTGAATGGAATGAAGGTTCATTTATGAGATCATATGAAAGACTCGACTTAACATTTACGATATCTAGTCAAAGACTCAACTCAATTAGGAGAGGATTTGTTTCATTTTTTAACAAGCTTGACGTAGGAAAAGAACTATGCTCATTACCTAATTCATTTTTTAAAGAGGTTGACACAGGAAAAGAACTCTCCTCACGAGAACCTGTTTCATTTTTTTAATGGGGTTGACATAGGAACTATCCTCACAGGAACCTGTTTCATTTTTTTAATGAGGTTGACATGGGAAAATAACTATCCTCAAGGGATATCTGTTTCATTTTTTAATGAGGTTGACATGGTAAAAGAATTATCCTCATGGTGACCTGTTTCATTTTTTAAAAAGGTTGACCTAGTAAAAGGAACTATCCTCACAAGGACCTGTTTCATTTTTTAATGAGGTTGACACAATAAAAGGAACTATCCTCATAAGGACCTGTTTCGTTTTTTAATTAGGTTGACATAGTAAAAGGAACTATACTCATGGAAACCTGTTTCATTTTTTAACGAGGTTGACACAGTAAAATAACTATCCTCAAAGGGATCTATTTCATTTTTTAGCGAGGTTGACACAGGAAAAGAACTATCCTCATGGAACCTTGTCATGACTTCCAACTGGAAGAAACACATGTTAAGGGACACACCTCAATCATGGCTTCCAAGAGGTCTTCATCAGATGGAAGAACAGTTCTCTAGAAGGAACACATGTCAAAGGGCTCAATAAGGATAAGAACATCACGTTCAACTAATCCCATAGGGTTTTCCATGTCAATTATCGGATCAAAGTCAAAGGAAGTCGAGCAAACCGTGAGAGGCTCGCTTGCATCGGTAACTGAAAACATGGGACTGGTTGCCACGTAATTAACCCGTGGCGGGGTAGATACCACTTCCGTAGAAGGAAAATTCAGGGATTTCGGATTATTGGCAGTTGTAATGTTCCCAATTTTAGCCTCAAGCTAAAATGGAACATTATAGTTGCGTATTTTTATTTTGTTGAATAAAAGTGGGTAAAGTGACCCATTCATATAATAAACATGAATAAAATCCCTTACAATGTGAAAAGGGATCATCATGGAGCTGGATTTCACACCCTCATGTGTGAAAGAGGTTAAAATGCAAATGGAAAAGGCCTAATTGACCAATTCAAACTGTGTTGGCATGAGTTGGAAAGCACTAAGTGGGAAAGTGTAGTTTTACTGGAGGAAGATTCCATGGGGGAGGAAACTTTTAGACCTAGAAGGAAGGTGGAGACTTCATTGTGTTTAAAAGAGGAGCAAGGCAGCCCATTGAGATTATCTATTGATCATTCTACATTCAAGTCTAGAGACTTGTTGCTGCCTCTTACTGTTCAGAAGAGCTGCAGTGCCTTAGGGCATGAGGGAGTCTTGTTGAAGATTTCCTATCCTTCTTGAGTATCTCATGAAGGATTGCACTCCATTCCCCATATTCAGGCATTCAGGCCATAGCTTCAGCCATCTACATCAGCTCAGTTTCTGCAGCAGATATTGTGCAGTGTTGCTGGGGAGGTTTTCACACACCATTCAGAGCATGTTTTTTAGTGGAGAGAGGTTCTATTCATTAGAAGATTAGCAAAGGTGTTTCTTGAGAATATCCCACCATCTTTGGAATCAGGCCAACCACTTTTCATCAGAGGTAGCACAGTCCCTCTCTTAGACAACGTTCTCATGGGTGATCATTTGCTGTGAGGGATTGACAGATTTTGGAGGGGAACTCTTGGGTGAAAGTATCAGCCTTTCACGTCAAATTTTCATTGGATAAGGGATCTTCATCTACAATATCTATTTCAGCCTTCTCCATCCATTTCCAGCTCTTGAGTTGCAGCAGCTACTGCAACTCTGGCATTTTTGTATTATAGTGTTTTTACATAGATTTCAGCCAATCCTCTTAAAGGATTGTTGCATTGTATTTTCAGGGGTTGAGAGCTTTCTCCCCCTTCTTATTTGAGCCTATCATTTTCATATCATTTTATTTCCATTATTTATGCAGCAGTCTCTCATGTAACTATGCAGTCATGGCCTAGGGCTTTCTATATACAGTAGTATTTCGCATATGTGCATGTACAGTTTTCTTGAGGCTTGTTGTGACTTGCTTAAGTGATCATTTCCTCAAGGAGTTGTATATTTTATTATTGCTATGATCTAATATGATGGCCATTGAATTATCCAGTATTTCATGTGTATATAATTCACTGCTATTTACCATTAGATGTATTTTTTATTGTTGTAGCTGCAATGTTGGGGTTATCTAAAGAGATTCCCAATCTTGTTGTATTTCCCTATTGGGGATATTGTCCTTTGATAATCACTCTATAGACAAAGTCTGTTAGTGGGCCAGGTAGCCTCTGGAGCTCATCCTTTGTTTAAAGGTGACAAATCCAGTAAATTCCCCTGCAGTCTATCTCTGGAATAGATTTTCTTTGTCGATTGACAATGTTTCTGAAAAAGGAAAATTATAGTGGTATCAAAGCATAATCTTAGCTCAGCCTGTGGATCTTCAGCCATGATTCCATCTAAGAAGAAGAGGAAGAATCCATTTTGTGGAGAAGAAAATAAGAAGACTCCACTTCGTGGAGAAGAAAAAGGAGATGAGCTAGCCAAGCTTCTCCCTAAATCCATCTAGGGCTTTCATGGGAGCCACAAGCAAAAGAGTAGGGAGAGATTTGAAGAATTTCCACAAGGGTTTGGAAACAGAAACAAACTCTATGGTTTCTGATGAGGAATGTGAGCATGGAGTCACATCCCTTGATGCATAGGGAAGTCACATATGCAGCTTTGTCATGGGAAAGATGGGAAAAGAAGGAGAGGTGATCAAGAGGAAAACTCTTGGAGATTTTATGGGAGAGTATGAGTCTCAAACACCGGCATTCAGAGATCATATCACTTTCATTAATTTTTGCAAGTCTAAGGTGAAGGGGAGCCATCAACAAGATAGATTTGATCTATCTACTTTCAGAAAGTTCACCTATATGAGCAGCCAGAGCATGGGTAGAGGAGCTGAAGACCTTGTTGCAGCAGCACAAAGTTTCCAAGGAGTTGCTATCAGATTTGTAGCACTGCACTTTAGAGGTAATTCCTATGCATGGTGGATATTTGAGCCATGTTCTTTAAAGGATGCAAATACTTCTTCCTATTTAAAATTCATTGGAACAATGATGGAAGGATTTGGTAGGAGAAAATCTGAAACACATGTAGAGAGACAAACCAAGACCTTGCATGTAAAGGGAGGAAACATAAACTCAGTTCCACTTCAGAAAATTGTTGAGAAGGCTGACATTTTGCATCATACCTTGTTGGAGGCAAGGTATCCATCTCATATTCTTGCATAAGAGAGCATGGAGGAATCTTTTTCAAAAGGAGATCAAATTTTGGGAGAAGTTGCCCCTACATGTTGATGAGGAGGAGGGAAACTGCGCTGGTATAGCTAGAGTTGATCCAGTACCTCATGCAGAGTAAAGAGGAGCTATTGCTCCACATAGAGGGATTCTTGTGTGTTTGCAAGAAATTCCCTAGGATCTCCCATGCAGAGATCAAGGCACAACTCATGATACATCTGTGCCATTGGTAGTAGGGTGCAGAGCTATGGAGATAGAAGGAGGAGATAGGGAGGATGATCAGCATCATGTGATGAGGAGCACACACCCTGTCTATTTTATGAGGTTGATGCACCTAAGATGATGATTGGATTGCGCAGTTGAAGCATGGAGGGTTTTCTCCATTCATACATTTAGTCATCTCTTGATGATGCTGTCTCACTGCATGGAGACATTGCACCAAGGATACCACTAGATCAGCAGAGGAGGTTGGATGCTCCATATTTGGGGGCCTCACACCTTGATTTTAGGAGGGTGGAAACCTTGGGAGAGTTCAGCACGGCGCAGAGAGTTTGGGGTAGACTCACGGAGAAGGGATACACTCTCTCATTTTCATCATCACCCACTCTCGTCAGTCATACTGCATTGACAGATTTTGCTGCAGGGATGGAGGACCCAACTTTGGCTGAGTATTCCCCAGGATCTTGGTGCATGCATTATTTTTGGATGGCCTTGATGGAGATGGTAGATACTTAGTGGATGATATGATCATCTATCATCATGGCAGACTCTTCTTGACTAGGGCTTCTAGTCTTAAGGAGACACTATTGCATGCAGCATATGAGGACTTCCTAGCTATGCATTTGGATGCATACTTTGCCTTGCTATAGGAGTTCACTTGGGAGGGAATTCATCATGACATATATCAGCATATGTATAGATGCATAGCCCGATTGATGATGGAGAGGACATCACAACCACTTCCCTACTCATTGGAGGTGAGGGAGAATTTTTAGTTGAGCCATTTCATCTCAAGAGCTCAAGTGCATGAGGGAGAGGATATAATTTAATATTTTTTATTGTACTTATTTTCCTTGTTTGAGAAGCATGATGTATCAATAGGGCTTGTACCTTCTTGCATATTTTATGAGGATGTACTTGCATCAATTTGTGGCAGAAAAATTGGCCAATATTATGTGGGTTGTGGAGGAGGCCACATACTTCTTGGTGTGCACCATTGGCACCTATTTGTACTTTCATGATTCCATCTCATGAGATGTTTGTGGCAGCAAAAAATTGGTTGGGAATCCATGTGTTACTTTATGTTTTGATGCAGAAAAAAGGTGCACTGTGTTGGTCCCATAAGAGAAGCAGTGACCCACTCGCTAGTTGTCTTGTGACAGCTTGTTTACATTGTATTATGTTTCCTTGTATTGTTGAGGTTGTACATTAACAGGGAGCATTATTTGGAGAGTGTTTTATATGTTGGGACAGCCCATTGGGAGCATGATTCTCCCTACTATGCATGTTTTATGTTGCAGGAGATACCATGGGCAAACCATGATTGCCATATTGCTACATTTCTCTTCTTATGGGGGAAACCACTTGGAGAATTTGAAGAGGCATTTCATGGCTGAATATTTTGATGGGGTAGCTTGGGCCACTCTTGGAGGCCATACCATTTCAGCCCAAGGACAGAGGCAGCCCCATATGTACTACAGAGGGAGAGAAGAGCTTATTGCGATGAAGCAGCAAAACTCTCCATTCAGCCCAACTACATTACACAAAACCGGGGGCAAGATTTTCATTTGGATGATAGCATGGGTAAGTGGATCACCAGTGGGACTATATTTTCCCATTCATGTCATCACTCCTACCTTGACGAGGCCATGGTTCAACGGGGATATTTCCACCTACACCTTCTATCTTTTCAGGGTGTACACCATTCCAGTTCGCATACTTGGGAAGGAGCATTGGAGGGTAGATTTATTACAGAATATCTTGAGCAGTGGTGGGGATTGTTGATGAGGAGGCCAAAGAAAATAAGGGGGAGAAATTTTGTTCTCTCTATGCAGTTGCTTGAGGATAAGCAACATGTGGGAGGGAAGGACTGTAATGTTCCCAATTTTAGCCTCAAGCTAAAATGGAACATTATAGTTGCATATTTTCATTTTGTTGAATAAAAGTGGGTAAAGTGACACATTCATATAATAAACAGGAATAAAATCCCTTACAGTGTGAAAAGGGATCATCATGGAGCTGGATTTCACACCCTCATGTGTGAAAGAGGTTAAAATGCAAATGGACAAGGCCTAGTTGACCAAGTCAAACTGCATTGGCATGAGTTGGAAAGAACTAAGTGGGACAGTGTAGTTTTACTGGAGGAATATTCCATGGGGGAGGAAACTTTTAGAGGAAGGAAGGTGGAGAATTCGTTGTGTTTAAAAGAGGAGCAAGGCAGCCCATTGATACTATCTATTGATCATTCTACATTCAAGTCTAGAGATTTGTCGCTACCTCTTGCTATTCAGAAGAGCTGCAGTGCCTTAGGGCACGAGGGAGTCATGTTGAGGATTTCCTTTCCTTCTTGAGTAGCTCATGAAGAATTGCACTCCATTCCCCATATTCAGGAATTCATGCCATAGCTTCAGCCATCTACATCAGCACATTTTTTGCAGCAGATATTGTGCAGTGTTGCTGGGTGTTTCTAGGGAGGTTTCCACACACCATCCTGAGATTGTTTTTCAGTAGAGAGAGGTTCTATTCATTCGGAGATCAGAAAAGGTGGTTTTTGAGCATATCCCACCATATTTGGCATTAGGCCAACCACTTTCCATCAGAGGCAGCGCAGTCCCTCTCTTAGACAACATTCTCATGGGTGATCATTTGCTGTGAGGGATTGGCAGATTTTGGAGGGGAAGTCTTCGGTGAAAGGATCATCCTTTCACTTCAAATTTTCATTGGAGAAGGGCTCTTCATATATATTAGCTATTTCAGCCTTCTACATCCATTTCTAGCTCTTGAGTTGCAGCAGCTACTGCAACTCTGACATTTTTGTATTAAGGTGTTTTTACATAGATTTCATCCAATCCTCTTAAAGGATTTTTGCATTGTATTTTTAGGGGTTGAGATCTTGATCCCCCTTCTTATTTGAGCCTATCATTGTCATATCATTTTATTTCCATTATTTATGCATTAGTCTCTCATGTAAATACACAATCATGGCCTGGGGATTTCTATATACAACAGTATTTCTCATATGTGCATGTACAGTTTTCTTGAGGCTTGTTGTGCCTTGCTTGAGTGATCATTTCTTCAAGGAGTTGTATATTTATTGCTTCTATGATATAATATGATGGCCATTGAGTTCTCTGACATTTCATGTGTATATGATTCACTGCTATTTACCATTTGATGTATTTGTTATTGTTGTAGCTGCAATGTTGGGGTTATCTTAAGAGATTCCCAATCTTGTTGTATTTACCTATTGGGGATATTGTCCTTTGACAATCACTCTATAGACAGAGTCTGCTAGTGGGCTAGGTAGCCTCTGGAGCTCATCCTTTGTTTAAAGGTGACAAATCCAGTCAATTCCCCTGCAGTCTATCTATGGAATAGATTTTCTTTGTTAATTGAAAATGTTTCTGAAAAAGGAAAATTACAGTAGTCGAATCAAGACTAGCAAATGAAAGCTGGTCTATAGTCACAATGTTTCCATTTTGAGAGAAATACATCATGCGAAAGAGTGTCGATATGACAAATTTTATTGCATAGACATAGTCTCGCCCAAGGATTAAATTAAAATCCAAAGGGCCTCGAACTACCATAAGATCAATACAGACAGTTTTACCTTCCAAGGTAATAGGAAACTTAGGAAGGATCCCTAAAGGTTCACTAATGGTTCTGTTAAAGGCTGACAGATTATGCGTAACAGGCACAAGCTGAGGGGAACCCAAATCTTGCCAAGCAGTTGAGGATAAAATACTAACATAAGCACCTTCATCTACATTTGTGCAACACACATTCTTACAACAATCCTTCACAATAATTTTGAAAGGGATGGAGGAAGGAAGACGAGGTTATGTAAGTCTATTCTAGAAAATACCTCAGTACTTGGAGGGAGTTCTATAAAAATAGGTGAAATTCCCCGTGGCGTAGAAGAATCTGATGTAACAAGAAGAACCTGAGCGATATGAATTTCACTCTCTATAGAGAGAGTGGGATCGAACGGATGTGAAATCAAGTCGACCACTTGATCAACTAATGGATCATCAACCTGAGTGATATGAGTTTCACTCTCCATTGGAAGAGCAGGATTGACTGTACTTGGAATTAGATCAATCACTCCGTCATTTTACGGTAGGTTGGGATAAATTTTACGGTAACCAGTTGGAATTTTTTGCTCCGCAACAGTAAGGTTTTCCAAAAATTTTGAGGCTTCATCCATGTGAGGGAAAATGTGAGTTTAAGGACTCCCTTTACATAACTTACAAGGAAACCTAACTTTACCCTTTTTCCCAGGAACCTGACAATCACTGGTTGATGGATCAATGGTACGTTGATATGATCTTTCAGACCATACTTCCAAGACCTTAGGAATACCAGGACAATTGATAAGGAAGTGGTCATCCTTACAAATATTGCAAGGGTATTTGGGTTTATGATGCATGTTGGAGGTTTCCTCAACATTAATAACACTTACTTCTATGGTTGCTTGGTTGACTTCTTTCTTATCTTGCTTCTTCTTCTTCTTCCCTTTATTCTTCTTCTTAGCCACCTAGTTACTAACGTCAAGGCTTTTACCAAGAAAAGAGGAAGAAAGGGAGGAATACATGTTGGACGAAGAAGGTAAAGGGTCAACATGAGGTTGGTGATGTTGAGATGGTGAACTCTGTTGAGGTGAAGCATCCAATTGAGGTGGAACAATTGGAGTATTCGAGGCCAACAAAGTTGAGAAAACCATACTGGTAAACCTATGGTAAATCCAGGTAATGACAATGTAGCCATATAAGGAGGACCAACATTTCCAAAGCAAGGAAAAGTACTAGGATTCTCATTAAGAGGGGTTCCTTGGTTGGTAAATTCCGGAACAGTTGCCATTAGATTCAACTTCAGTGAATTTTATTAACATTTTAAAAATATTCACAATTCACAATTCACACCTAACAATTAAAATTCACAATTCACACCTAAGGTCCCTAAAAAGTAAAAACAAACAAATAAACATGTGCTAACAAATCTAGGAGTCAAACCACACACAAAAATTATGTTTCCACAATAAAACCACTAGTTGGTGATGAAATCCAACTTCGTAGAAATTAATGTGGAAAATTGGCGGTTGGAATAGTTACCCTGACAACCTGCTTAATGAAATAGACTAGTGCAAGTACCTCCACTATGCCATCTCGAAGTGAAGTGCACCATCTAGAAATTCCAAGTGAGTCTAGTCAATGTCTGCTCTAGGTACAGTGGGACCTTCCCTCCACCGTCACCTTGGGAAAAATCCTAAATATTATGGCCACTAAGGTCACCAACTGAGACAATTATACCTAGGGGAACAGTCTACGATTTGATATACATGCAAGGGTAGAGTAGCAAGCTTAATCCCCTTGAAGGCTCCTTGATACAATCCAAGGTTTACCAACAAGTGACCCCAGGCTCCTCGACAATGGTTTATCCGAGGTTTACCATTTTTAATACGTGCACATCTGCTATCTTTCCCAATGAGATAGGTATGATTACCTCACTGATTTCGACATGATCTCTTGCTTGACTCTTTTAAGAAGAGCTTCCTAGAGCACAATTGCAACAATTGGAATTTTTCCTTACTGCAAGATGTTACTTGTTTGTTTAGTTTCTTTGAAAAGTTAACTACTCCCTATTCCAAAGCACTAATCCTGAGCTAGATTTGTGGAAAGAGCCCTAAAAATGTAAAAAGTACTACATTAATTTTATTAAGCGTTGTGTTATTTGGGTTGTTATTACTAAAAGGGTAAATGGATATGAAACCAATGGTGTTATGACCTGACCCAAAACTAAATGCAATCGAATAATATAATGTAATATTTTCAATTCGATGAATCCTAATTAAAGTAAGGAGAGAGGTTCCATTCACTTCCAACAATGCAAAAATTGATAAATAAGAGAAAAGATAAAAAATTATCTAATGCACTAATTTTTGCAAGAAAAACTAATGCATAATCAATTCAAAACAATTTTTTATTTTTATGTTTTTAAAAAAATCATAAAAACATGTGAATTCAAATCAAAGAAATTGATCTAAATCTACGATTGATTTTTCCAGAACGTAAACTATGCAGTTGTAATCTATGCACAATTCACTTGAAAACTATGCAAATGTAATCTATGCACATTTTTCGTTCATATTCTGAAAATGAGAATTCTAATTATGAAAATGTGATATATGCAAGAGAATTCTCAGACACAAGATTATTCTAATGTAATCTAAAGAACCAATCAAGTGTAAGTAAATAAAATTGGGTGAGAATTCTAAAGGTCAAAAAATAAAAACACTCAAAGGTGAATAACACTCAGACACAATTTAGACAAAAAGATGAAAAATTGTTAAGAGACTGAGACAAACCTCAAAGTAATGAACAAAGGAAATCAAATTAAAAGTTTCTCAAGAAAAATACTCAAAACACCCAATCAACTTAACAGAGACTGATGAGACTGTAAATAAATTCACACATGAGACTTAGACAGTCAGGACAAGTTGGGGCAAATGTAGAGAATCTAGTAATCTGGCTCCTGAAAATAGAATTTTAACTTTTTTAAAAATTTTCCACAGGTCCACAAGTTCTAATGGAGAACAGAGCGATACCGCACTGTTTTGAACTACAAACTGCGGAGGCTGCTGCACTGTTTTCAAATGAAAACTGCGGAGGCCAGGAAACATACAGAAAAAATTAAAATTCAGATATGCTTTTAAGGGATTCTAATAAGTTATCTACGCAACCCTGTTTCAGACTAATCAAAATAGGAAGACTCTTAAAATTCAAATTGGAAATCAAAAAGGAAAACTAAGTTCATAGATTCCCTAGTTGAGTCGACATTTTATTAGGCGGATTAATCCCTCTTGCAGACAAGAGCGATCTCCCTAGTATCCTAAGGATATATAGAAACAAATAGATAAATGTAGACCATTTTCTCTAGACCAATATGCATAAGAATTATTAATTAACTATGGAGAGATTCTCCTACTTGAAGTCCAATGCTTTACTCGGTCTTCAATCTAGTCGTTCCAGAATGTATTGATCCAGCATGTAAGATCTGCAATCAAAGACAAGAAAACAAGATCAAAAGCATCTGCAAGATATGATAATTTAGAATCAATAATCTATCTTAGTGATTAGGGAATCCAAGAATTAAATTATTCAAAAGATAGATGAACAACTAAATGAGAAAATAGAATCCATTTTTATTAACTTTGAATAAAAAGAAGAAACCTTATAACCTTGATGCCTTGATGTTTGTACAGGTTCTTCTAGGGTCCTGAATAGTCGTTTTCCTCAGTTTCATAAGACTCCAACTCTATGAATCATCATAAAACTATGGATATGAGTATGTAATCTTTCTCATGCCAATGATGCCAAATGTGGAGAGTATAATTTCTTCAGCAATTCTCTTCTATCAGCTAAGAAGTAAGTACCCTTGAGACTGAAACATGGTCTCAATTTATAGCAAAAGGGAGGAGGTTTCAGTTCCAAATAAAGGGGGATAAATTCCTCTCAAAAAGGGATTTTAGCTCCAAATACCAAGGGATAGCTCCATTAATGAAGGGATAGAGGTTCATGAATGGAAGGGACAAAGCTCGACCAGATAGCACTTCTAGAAGACTCCAGCTAGGAGAATATTCGACCAGCTAGGTTTCTAGAACTTAATTTTCTTATTATTTTATCTTTTACGAGGGTTCTCAGTTTTAAGGAGCAGAACGTGCGGGATGTGCCGCATCTTTTAGATCAATAAACTGTAGTACCCCAGGAAATGACTAGGAAAAGTGCGAGGTTAGGATTTTTAGGGTTTTAATGAGCTTTTTCTCAATTCCAAGACTTGGTTTGGGAACTTTATAATTTTGGACCTCTAAGGGAGCAATAAAATAGGTAATGATGAACCCATATAGATAGCTAAATTTCATGGTGACAAATTTTAGTGTAACACCTGAGAAATCAAAATTTTCTTGAGGGTTTTATTTATTCAAGGTCAGTATTTCAGTATATGGTGGAGAGGTTGGATGACCCTGATTAAGAATAGGCTGGGGAGGTGTCTAATTTTTCATGTTTTGGTCTGATTTATCCCCAACTGTCCTCTATTCTGGTTCTATAACTTCACTTTCAATATTTTCTATGATAATAGGTGAAGTGGGAGCATTGACTACCAGCCCAGATCGTAAGTTTATTTCATTAAGTCCTACAGTAGAAATACTATAAGATGGAAGGTTAAGAGTTTATGTTTGTTGGACCCATTTGTTACTAGGATTCGGATTGGGTTGGATAGGAAGTTGTGATCGAAGGGCTAGGATTCCAAGAGGTACATTAGAGGGCAACTGAATTTTCTATTCTGGCATAGATTGGGGAAATCAGACAGTAGGAGAGGTTCCACGCCAATTTTGATTCCATGAAGGGTTCGAACTGGCCTGGGGAACCCATTGTTTCTAGGGGGGTATTGATACTGAGACCACATATGTGAAAAAGGTACAGACTGGGGGCCCATATTAAAATTATTAAAATACTGAGATGGGCCCTAAGACATACCTAGATTCATAGCTGGTGGTCGAGATTGCCATGGCTTTCATGGCTCCATGAAGTACAATTGATCTATTGTATTTTCTTCACTTTCTCCTTGAAAAACTACCTTCAGTACTGGCAAGGGAGGGCACGAGCTGGTTGCATGAGTCTGCTCACATATTACGCAGGCTTCCACTGTGTTTAATGGGAATTCTTTCAATGGATGCTTCTTTCTGCATTGTAGGCAGAATATAGCCATAGTCTTATCCAACTCTATTTGTTTCTGTTTTTCTTGTAGAGTGTCCATTTGGGCGGATAATTTGCTTAACATATCAGTCCTTAGGTTATCTAATAGGTTTTTGATTTCTGCCTTTGTAACCCCTCCACCAAAAGTCTTTAATGACTGAATTCCTTGTCCACTCCTTGGAGCACCTCATGAACACTGAATGCAAAAGTCATATATGGTGTCAAATTCTTCTTTTGAAACATCCCCCTTTCCTACTATGTTCAAAAGTTTCAGGGAATCTTCCCTCGGTGCCCAGAGAAGAATGATTTTCAGGATATCTTTATCCAGGTCACTATGGCCTAATCTCTACAATATATATTTGAATCGTTCCACACAATCTTCCGTGTTCTCATCCTCCTTCTGTGCAAACTTTAAAATCTCCTCCTTGATATCACGAGATTTATAGTAGTCCTAGTATTTTTCCAAAAAGACTTCTTTCATCGCATCCCATGACGAAATAGTCTTTCCTCCTAAACCCATGAACCATCGCAGGGCTGTCCCTTTTAAGGTAGCAGGAAATATTTTTAGTTTCTGAGCATCAGTGATATAATCATACCCTCGACAAACAATGTCAAATTCAAAGAGGAATGTATCAGGGTCTTCAAAATAATGGTCATGGAAATCAGGAAATTCATTAAAGGAATGGGCTTCCTCGGTGCATAACCTATAATGCTTCCAATTGGAAAATAAATAGAAGAACTTGCAGGTGCCATAAATATTCTCCAATACTCACTTGGGATTTCAATTGGTTTTGTGACTGGTACTTGGGGTGATTCGACTGTAGGAGGTTTCACCGCACTCTGCTAATCCCTTGGTGACGCAAAATCATTTAGGAACTCTCTTTCCAAATTGGAATTTCTTAGTTAAACTATAGGAGGCTTTACAACACTCCCTTGGTCTCATGGTTATGAAAACCGTTTCGGAGGTTCTTCTTCCCAATTGGAATTTCGTAGTTCTTCCGACCCTCTGCTTGTTATTTCTTCCCCTTTTGCTGACAGCAGGGATTTTTCCTCCACCAATACCTTTTTTATTGCTTCTTCCGTCGTCGAAAGAATTTCCTCTGGTACCGTGGATGGCACTGGTTGTTCAATCGACTACCCTTTGGACTTCGTCTGAACCCTTACCCTGAAAATAGCACGAGAGGATGCTTCAGATTTAGCCTTTTCATTGATCTCTTGGATATACGTCTTCCTCCCTGCATCCTTTCCTTTATTGTCTTCCTCTGCCCCTCTTATTCAAATATTTGTTCATACAATTGGTGAGAATAATTCATAAAAATAGAAAATGTGCTCAGGACCCAGAGCAGGACAGATAGCCCCCTCCATGGGATGAGAGAGTAGATTCAAACATAAATTCAAATAAACTAAAATAAAATTAAAGTTCAGGACTTGAAGTAGAGTAATCAAATACCCTACCCGGGACGAGAAGTTGGCCCTTTCAGAAAAGTAATAAAAAAGTAGAAAAGCTGAAAACTATGCTCAGGAATTAGAGAAGGGTAACGAATACCCTCCCTAAGATGAGAGATCGATTCTAATGAAAAATAAAAGCAAGGAAAAATATAACGTTATGCTCGGGACTTAGAGCAAGGTAATGGATGCCCTCCCGAAGAAGAGAGATCGATTCTAAAAATAAAAAAGCAAAAAAAATAGAACACTATGCTCAGGACTTGGAGTAGGGAAATAAATTCCCTCCCCAAGATGAGAGATTGACCCTTAGATCAATTTCAGATCATGTTCTTGCACCTTGTTAGCTTTCCTCGGCAACGGCGCCAAAATTTTGGTGTTAGGATGTGAACAAATATTCAAACCCTTTTTCCACATAAATTATCAACTCGGGGGCGTTATTTATTTCAAGAATAACACGCACAGTATATGAAAGAGCAATCACATAACCTGCTATTGAATCACAGGCTTTAATTCATGAACAAAAAAAACTATTGTAACAACAATTAAGATGGATTGCAGAATTAAAAAGGCATTCAAAACAATTGTAGAATTATACTGGAACAACAATGACGATAACAAATGAAAATATAAAATCAACAAAGGAAAGATAACACAGCACCTGATCAGAAGAGTGGGCCCAACTCTCTGATCAGGGTTACGGAAAACTCATAGCTTACAGGTGGGACAACAAAATACTATGCATTCAATTAATTAGAAAACACTTCTATTACAAAATTTGTGTCTTCTTGCTTAAACCTAATTCACAACCCAAAGACCCTCTTTATACAAATAATCAGGAAAATGTATATTTCCTTTAACAATGAAATATCTACAATTATACATTTCTTACAACAACAACCTAGTTTCCAAAAGGAAATCATGAAAAGCCTGAAATAGCGCGGGGGTAAGATGGAGTCTATTGCGCTATTGCAGTAGGTTGAGATAATGCTGGAAATTAGGAGTTGCTCCATGGCTCACAGTTGTAATCCCTTTACTTTTACCAAATCTGTAAAATTACCGGAGTTAATGCTTGCAAAGGTAAAACCTCCATGACTATTACTTCATTAATCAAATATTCCATGTAAGATAGAGGAAAGGAGTTTGCCTCATGTATTTTAGAACAATTAATGATACAAAGAGATAGAAAGGTGGGTGAAAAATGGGAGAGAAAAGTATATAGATTTGGTACCCAACAAGTATCAAACTCAGTGGATTGACTAGATCGGATAGCTTTGATTTTAATTAACAAATATCCTTCAAGTAAGAACAAAGCATAATTATTTTCTAGGCACCTACAGGATAAAGCATCAAAATAAATCGAGAAAACCTCTTTGATTTGTTACAAAGCTTTATGGAGTTTACACTGCACCATTTCTATCTTTCTATTTGCTTCCCTAAGCTCAACATATGTCTCATCCTTAGTAGTGGATAGTGTTATAAACTTTTGTAATAAATATTGGTGTTCCTTCTAGGGTACCACTAATCCTTGGTACTAGTTCAAAACATCATGTTGTTCTTCTAGTCTTTTATTCAATGGAGTGTATGAGGTTAAATATTCGATAGGAGTGGCCCTATTAATAGAAACCAATAATTCCTTTTGATTGGTTGCCTCAGCTGTCATCATAATATAACCTAAATCAGTGTGGTTTTCTATAGAAATAATGGAAATATCCTATTTTTGTGTTTCATTGGAGGTATAAGGGTTTCCAGTTTGGACTCCAAATGTCTGTGTTTCTTGCCTCCCTGTGTAATGTTTCCTACTACTCCTTAGACATATTTTAAACAGCTTCACCTTCCTTTGTAGCCTCTAATTTTCTTTCTTAAGCAGCCTTATTTCACAGTTGGTTTTCATTTTTTTACTTTTAGTGAATTATTTAATTTGTGCAGTCGAGGTGGAAGGAACGACAATAATATTTTCAGTCTCCTCAGTTGCAGTTTCTTTGACTGTGGGAAAAATTCCAAGGTCTGTAGGGTTCACATCAGGTTGAAACATATCAATAAGGTTTTCACTCATATTTTTATGTTCAGGTGATGGATGAACTTGTTTTTTAGAAGGAGAGCTAGTTTCCAATACGATTTTCATATATTCCGCTAATTGTTCAAGGGAAGAAGGTTCCCATGGTCCTCTGGGGACTACAATATCACAATCGCTTCAGAGTTTGGAGGAGAGGCTAGAAAATCGGGCGTGGGATCTTGTTCAGGAAGAAAATCTGAATAATTTTTGTCTTATTAAATATTGAAAAGGG
The DNA here is from genome assembly GCA_034641835.2 of Pinus albicaulis. NCBI lineage: Eukaryota > Viridiplantae > Streptophyta > Pinopsida > Pinales > Pinaceae > Pinus > Pinus albicaulis. The sequence goes on along the minus strand of CM076579.1, from coordinate 311,481,347 downwards.
TCCCCATGTTTTCCAGTACATGGGCTACCTCCTCCTCATGAATTTGAGGTGAATTGTGTTGTTGTACTTTCTAAATTTCATGAGACTTTTGGGATACACTTTCCTCTGTATTTTTTTTGCTAGGCTCTATAGAACTTCTTGTTTTAATCATTCTTGATGATATTCTATGTTTAACAGGTAAGGATACTAGAAGAGATGATGTCCTTTTCTCGACTCTAGTCTGTTTCAGTGGACCTCATATTTTATCTTCTTCTTGCATGATCCTCTCAACTCCTAGTTGCTTAGGTTTTGTAATATCTATTTCAACTTGAAGTAGGGGCTCAATAATTTCAACAAAAGTATCCTAGGTTATCCGTGTTTGGTTTAATTCCCTGATGACTATTAACTTTATAAGGCCGTGATGACTGACTACTGAATTATGGTATTTCACTTTACCAATTTTTCAGCTCTTTCATGTAGAAGGGAATTTACAAAGAAAAAGTAGATTTATAGTTACATTTTGTTTTAGTTCTGCCAAGATCTTCAAATGTTGTGTTCTCACTACATCATACCAGCCTTCAGAGGTAATGTATCTTTGTACTATCTATGCTAATTCTTTCCATATCTTTGGGAAGGAAGCCAATGATAATCTTTCCCTTTTCAAACCAGTACTTCCCCTGGATCCATGAATGTCAACATAGCACCTTGCAACCTAGTATGCATATATCCACCCATTTCTCTCCTTTTGTGGAGATTCCTGTAAAAAAATTTATAACTGTCTCATTCACTATTATCTGTCTACCTCTAATTTTTGTTACTCCATTGTTCAAATTCTGCAAAAATTCCAGGGCGAATGAATTGTCAAATCCTTGTAGCCTGGAGAAATACTCAATCCAGCCCACTTGTTCTAGAATTATCTATGCCTTTTCAGAAACCCTAAGTTGATTTGGTTCACTCCGGATTGATTTGCCACCCATACTTGCACTTGTTTTTTCCCAAGATAATATGCGGACGTTGGGTACATAACATAGCGTAAAATAGAAATATGTAACAAGGATCACGATATAGCATATGAAAATAAAGTTACTATAATGATTAGTCATCCTTGTTAAAAGTGTCAGCTTTATTTCATGCATGTGATTTTTCACTTTCTCGTAATGATGGGAAAGGTCATCCTCGATCGTTAGTGATATGACAAACTGATGGTGCATTAAACGCATTTAATTACCATAATGGGGAGATAGTTAAATTAGGTAATTTCACACGGTGTAATGATGAGGTATATCAGGGCTGACATATGAATATCTTGTGTGGCATTAGAAGCATAAAAATAATCATGGGAAAAGCAATGTGCGCCATAAGTTTACATTTTGAAGAGATAATATAATCAATTTACCAAGGCCCCTTTATAATGAAACAATATGCATTCTTGATATATATGGATAAAGATATGTTCATATAGAGTTTGAATTGCCACCTTAGTTAGTAAAATATATTTCCATATTAGTTGTGGTGATTCCTCATTTATTTATTGAATAGGGAAAGTAAAAATCACTAAGTATTGATATGGAGATTCCAAATATACTTTAATACCACAGGAAAAGCCTATACTTCCAGTAGGCATCCATAGCCTCGACAGGGTTTCCTTTTAACCTCTTGATATGTCAGTATCTCTTTCACTAAAATTTTTATCACTTTTTGAGAAATTTCCCCAAAATACCATTGTTCTGTCATGGTGACCAATTGGTAACAATTCTATTCACCCAATCTTAACAAATTGAACAATTTGGCTCGTGATGAGACCTATTTTCCTTTGACTGTTATGTTAAAGTTCATTACCCTGGCTTGCTGACCATAATGGGAATGTCACTGCGTCAAGTCCTATGAACATGGTAGGTCGGCTCGAAATGAGACCTCCTATTCTTTTGAGAGAAAAAAATTAAGTTTTATAAGTTTTTATTCCTATATATATATATATATATATATATATATTTGTGTGTGTAAAATTTGTGAACAGGGTGGCTTATCAACTCCTTAAGAGTTAAGGATGGCGTAAGAAGTATTATGACAAGTCTTCCAATTTAATTTGTGATTTTCTTTCCACAAGTTTATGTTTGAAGTAAATCATCAGTCCATATGGAGAAAATAAAAACTACTCTGGTGGTAATTGAGACAATAGATCGTGAACATTTTATGTTATTTGTAATATCAGGGTTGCTATCATTTTTATTCTAATAGGGTTCATCAATCAAACGAGATGTTCTTCATAAGGTAATGTTTAGAGTAATATAATACTTGTCACCATGATAATAAAAGAATGCTTAGAAACCACAAATAAAATCACACAGTTATAAAGGAATAATAGCTGTAAAAAAAGGAACAACAGTTGTGTCCAAAAATAATGGGAGTCGCTATGACAATTAATAGCAGTCATGATGAAGAGAAACAATGACTGTGAAAAAAAATAAAAAGTGGCGGCAATGGAACAACAATCGTATCCAAAGGAACAACAACCTTGACTTCATGAATTGACAGTGACGAAATAGTAGGTTTTGTTGAAGGGAACAACATATGTACCCAAAGGAACAATGATCATAATAAAGAAAAATATCGATTATCATTAAGGGAACAATAGTTGTAAAAGGGAACAACAATTTGTTTGAAAGAGAACAACGACCATGACCAAGGCGACATTAGTGAAGAGGAAAATTGTGCTAAGGGGACGACAGTTGTGCCAAAAGGAACAACCTATGTGATTAAAAGAAATATCAATTGTGCCTTTCGGAACAAAGTTGTACACAAGAGAGTGGCAGTTGTCCCCAAAGGAGCAGCAACTATGATAGAATTAGCAGGCTGTACCTGACTCATAAATCCCTATTCCCTTGTTTCTTATGATAAATAGTAAAAGAAAATATACTTAAATTCCACAAAAAAATATATACATTATGTACAATATGCTAAGACTTCTTTTGAAATTTCAAGGAAATGGAGGTGTCAAGTTACCTTCCCAATTAGCTACAACCTAAAAATTAGAATCACTACTTACCTCATGATAAAAAGACTCCTTTGTGAGCGATCTGCGATAAAGACATAACTGGTGTCCATTTTCCAGAAAAGAGGTACCAGACCCATCAATGGTAGTTAGGGTCGCTGTACCATTATCATGAACTTAGGTAATTTTATAAGATCCAAGCCATCTCGTCTAAAGTTTTCCTGGACACTCTTGAAATCTGGATTTGTACAGCAACACCCAGTCACCTTTATGAAACATATTGTTTTTAATGATACGATCATGCCATTTGGCCCTTTTCTATTAGATAACAGTTCTGCATTGCAAAGCCAATAAATGTGCTCTTTCCAATTCATTCAGGTGTTGCAAGCATTGCTTATGTGCTTCTGTGAAGACCAGTATAACTTCATGTGCGATTTTAAGAGTATTCATTTCAAACTCAATTGGAAAATTAGATTTTTTTCAAAAAACAAGATGATATGGTGAGTGGCCAATAGTATTGCGTCATGTCGTCCGGTAAGACCATAAGGATTCTGGAATTTTAGTTTCCTAATTTTGATGATTTACGGATATAGCCATTGTTAAAATTTCCTCCAAGACTTTATTAGTGATTTTTAACTGTCCATTTTCCTGGGGTGATATGAAGAACTAATTATGTGCCTAGTGTGATAATTACGGAGGGCGGCTGAAATATTATGAGTAGTAATATATGATCCCCCATATGTTATTACTTCACTTGGTAATTCACATCGTACAAAATGTTAAAATAAGAAGCTAATAACTGCTTCTTCCGTGAATTTTGGAAGGGCTACTCCTTCCACCTACTTAGTCACATAGTCGGTGCATATGAGGATGTACACTTTTTGGTTCAAAGGTGGGTTAAAAGGACTAACCAAGTCTAATTCCCATATCTCAAATGGTTTTATCACCAGTTGTGATTGCAAAGGCATTTCGTCTACTTGGCCAGGATGACCCATTCTTTGGAAACTATCACAGCTCTAGATATAATTTTTAGCATTTTTAAATATCATGGAACATTAACAACTTGTTTGTAGTACCTTATCTCCAGTTCTAAAATCAACAAAATTCCTATCGTAGGGCTCATCATGGAAAGCTTTCAAAATATCATAGGTTTCATCTTCTCTGATGCACCTACGAATTTGAAAATCAAAATCTGTGTGGAAGAGATATCTGTCTATCCAAGAAAATCGAGTGTTGCGATGAACAATTAATTTCCTCTCCCGTGGTCACAAATGCGTTGGAAGTTTTCTTGCTGCTAGGTAATTCACCACATTAGCATACCAGGGTGTCTTTACGGTCACGAAAAATAGATGTTCGTCTGGGAATTGATCATCCACATGTGATGTATCAATTATTTTAGGTACTCGGGACAATAAATATGCAACGATATTTTCCTTCCTAGGTGATCCTTGATGGTAATATTGAACTCCTACAATAACACAACCATCGAGTCACCTGGTCATTATTAATGGGTTTGTTAGCTAAATATATAATAGCAGAATGATCAGTGTACAAAAAATTTGGATATCCTGTTATAGAATGTTGAAATTTATTTATAGCATATATAACAGCTAAAAATTACTTCTCTGTCACTATGTAATTTAGTTCGGTCGTTGTAATATTTTTGCTAATATAGTAAATGGAGTATGGTTTCTTGTCTTATTCCTGTCCAAGGAAAACACCTACTGTTGTGTCTTATGTGCCCGATGAGATATGGAAAGGAAGATTCCAATTCAATCCTCTCAATACCGAAGTTGTTGAAGCCAACTTCTTAATAAGATTTGCAAAAGTGACATCACACTTTTTAGTCCATTCAAACTCAACGTTACCAGTTAAAAAATATAATGGTGCAACTATTTTTGAGAAATGTTCTATAAATCTGCGATAATATCTAACATCTCCAAGGAAAGTGTGTACCTTTTTTGGTGTATAGGGTGTGGGTAACTTAAGAATTACCTCACTCTTTGTTGGATCTACTTGAATTCCCGTAGCAGAAATATAATGTCCTAAAACTACGCCTTCATTCATCATCATATGGATTTTTTTGTGGCTAAGGCATAGTCTGGTAGCAACGCATCTTTCAAGCACTTTTTTCAAATTCTTTAAAGCCTAATCAAATTCATCACCATACAAGGTAATGTCGTCCATGTACAATCCAGGTCCTTCATTAATCAAATTATAGAAATGCTCAAGATCGCCCTATGAAAAGTAGTTGGAGCATTACAAAGCCCAAAATTTAAAATTTTATATACAAATGTTCCCCGTGGCCAGGTAAATGTGGTTTTATCTTGATCTTTGGGCGATCTGGATTTGATTATAACAGCTGAAACCATCTAAGAAGGAAAAAAAATTCTTCCCAGTGAGAGTGTCAAGTACTTGGTCTATAAATGGAAGGGCGAAATGGTCTTTCTAAGTAGCCTCATTGAGTTCTCTATAGTCTATGAAAATTATCCACTTCCCATTTCTCTTGGGGACGACAACTAATGGAGAAACCCACTAGTTGTCTGAAATGGGGTATATAAAATTAACATCCAACAATTTTGTAGTTCTTGTTTTACTATATCTTTGATATGTGGATTTAATCTTCTCTGGGGCTATCGAATAGCACAGGCATATTTTTCTAAATAGATATGATATGTAAATAATTGCGGATCAATTCACTACAATAAAAATACCCTCTAGCGGATTTTTTTGTGGAACTCCTTATAAAAATACCCCATACATCTGTTTCTAGCAAAGGTTACTAGAGGAGGTTGGCAGGCAGAGGTTTTTGCGGATGTTTTCTGCTCGGTGCACTTATCATTCAACATCGCACCGGTGCTCCTTACAAGAGAAAGCACCGGTGTGCACTAAACATTGGCACACCAGACATCGTGCGCTCTGTACACACCTACCCGGTGCGTCGTATTACTATAGAGAACCGGTGCTTCACAACTCTTCTGTGGTGGTGCATCATAAGACACCGCGCCAAAACTGAAACTGCCCAGTGCGGTATTAAGAAACCACACTGTTGCATCATAAAACAACGCGCCAAAATAGAAACTGACCGGTGCGTTTGTAAGAAAAAGCATGATGTGCCAAAAACCCACGCGCACTGGAAAAGGGTTAAATAAAAAAAAATTACGGTAAAAAAATGGATTTTTCACTTTTTTCAATGCTCCAAAGCTCTCAATTACCGATGCGCTCTAAAAGAGAAAGCACTGGTGCACACAAAACATTAGCACACCAAACATCGTGCACTTCCTACACACCTGCCTGGTGCATCCTATTATTGTAACACACTAGTGCTTCACAACTCTTCCTCGCTGGTGCATCATAAAACACCGTGCCAAAACAGGAACAGACTCATGCGTTCGTATGAAACAGCACCGGTGCACCTATAAAATGCGCGCACCGGAACAGGGTTAAATATAAAAAAATTACGGACAAAAAATCACATTTTTCACTTTTCTGCTCTCGATCACTGGTGCACTCTACAAGAGAAAGCATCGGTCACACAAAACATTGGCACACTGGAAACCATGCACTCTGTACACACCTGCTCAATGCGTCCTATTACTATAAAGCACAAGTGCTTCACGACTATTCCGCCCCAGTGCATCACAAAACACCACACCAAAATAGAAACTGCCCGGTGCGGTGTTAAGAAACCTCACCGGTGCGCCTATAAAACCCTGCGCATCAGAACAGGGCTAAATAAAAAAAATTTATGGCCAAAAAATCACTTTTTCACTTTTCTCAATGCTCTAGAGCTCTCAAGCATCGGAGAAATTTCTCCTTCTCTGAGCCACCCTGACATCGGTGCTCCCATTACACCCATTGCACCCACTACTACTCTGCATTGGCCACCAATCTCCAGCTTGCATTTTGCAAAATGGTGGGAAAATTTTCCTTTGCAATTTCTACAGCCAATATGCCTCCTCTATTGTGAAATGTATAGGTATTTTTCTAGTTTTTCCATAATTAAGCTTTTTAGTGGATTAAAATTTGAAATAACCTTAAAATTAACCATTAAATTTTTATTTTTTTTCTCGTGCGGTGCACAAGAGCCGTTCGGATCGCACTGGTAAGCGATGCTGCCTATAAAATTTACAGGCCACACCGCAATCGGTGCTAACGGTATCGGCACCGTGTCCAGGGCAGTACTAAAAGGCACCCCACATTATTTTAAAATTAAAAAAAAAAGTGTGGTGTGGTCATTTAGCCGGTCACACCATTGACCATGGGAACAGCAATGCGATGCATTGACAGAAATATCCACCTCGGTGTCTATCAGTGCACTACATTCGGCATTCCGACAGGGTCAACAATGCAGCCAGGTAAAAGACCGCACCGTTCACTATTTAATTTGTCAGGTAGTCGGCGTGATGACACAACTATACACGTCGGGGCATATATTTTAGTCAGTGCACCGCTCTTCTGACACAATATATAGTCAACGATGCTTGAAAAAAATTCAATTGCACCACATACAGTGCATTTTATGTCATCTGGGGCACTGCCTCCGATGCACTCCAAACAAAAGCCACATTGGAACCAGTGCATGACTGCTTTTGTGGCGCACTGACTGGTCTGTTTTTTTTTCCAAAAAAGATTATATATGTATATTCCTAAATACATGTCTGATTTAATTTAAAAAAACTATTTAATATGTCAATGATTCAGAGAGAGGAGGAGGAACAACAACAATAACAGGTGGAGCAGTATGACATGCTTCACCAATGGGGGGCACGAGAGAGGGAGAGAGACGCGTACCCTCACCCTATTATAGAAAATACCCAGGGGCCCCTAAGGCAGGTAGGCCTCCTCAAGTTCTATGAGGAGGCTACTTCCCTAAAGGCCCATAGTGTTTTTTTGATACATCTTATCTGCAGGTGGAATGCCCACCAACAGGTTTTCCAGGTTGATCCTGACCAGTGGCACACACCCACTAAGGAGGATATTTATTTCATTACAGAGCTATCGAGGAGAGGGCTGGATTTTCCCTCGTTCCCAGAGGTTCTAGCTAGTTTTGTAGCAGGGAGTCAGTTAGTTTACTCCCAGAGATACATTGGAGTAGATTTATTGACTCCTTCAGATTTTCAGGTCCCTGGAGGTCAGTTACGTATTGGTGCATTTGGAAGAAAGGACGTGCAGTGCCTCTCACTTCTCATTTCAACCATTTCACACAACACTAGTGATGGGAAATGCATTAGTTGCCCACTTCTATATTATGTTTATTCTTTATTACAAGAGCCACGACTTGTCCGGTGGTCTGCCATTTTTTTGCGGTAGTTTTGTACGGCCTTAGATGAATGTCGTGTTCATGCACAAGGGAGGGTCAGCTTCCCTTTTTCTTCAGAGATTTTTTGTTTATTTTTTGAGAGGTTTCAAGAGATGAGGCCTACTTTTGTTCGATAGCCTCGTAGGCTGATGTTGGAGGCCTAGATGCACATGTGGGGGCAGATGATGCCCAAGAGGAGAAAGACTATGTTTCCAACCAGGATATCGCATGATGCATTGGACTTACTAGCCAGTGTTGACGAGCTGCATCCCTTCATTATGGTCCCCTGTCTCTATGCTGGATTGGATTGGCGAGGGTGTGCCAACATCCTCTTCCCAGATGATGAGCCACCAGATGATAGAGGTAATATTACTGTTTTATTTATATTTATTCTAACATGTTCTTTAACTTGTTTTTATTAATTTGTGTAATGAAATTGTCTAATTATTCTTGTGTACTTGTATATATTTTGCAGATATTAGCTCTTTTGATGGCGAGGAGATGATGAAACCACCACATGATCTAGGTGTGGATCCTGATGATGATCAGGACATGGCAGATGTCGAGGATCATAATTAGGAGGCTGGTGCAGAGAGACATGCTCATGTTGGTGCACCAGTACCGCCTTTTGCTAGGCGCGGTCGACCTGATACTAGATACAGGATGGAGTTGGGCGACCAACTCAGTGCATTGATTGTTGAGGAGGTCATCAAGCCCGCTCATTATAGATACATATAGGCCGATGATAGGCTATTACGGATGTGGAGAGGCATGTCGCGTGACATGTACAGCCTGATGCGGCATGTTGTAGGAGCTACAATAGCTGTTACGCGACTAAGGAGGACTGTTGCATGTTATAGGCATGGTCGAGCCACAGCACGTGATGGACAGTACGTGAGTAGCCACGTCCAATTAGTAGCCTGCAACATCCATCAGTACTAGTCATGATCACAAGCAGGCTGGACCATCGACCGTTGAGGCTGCACCATTGACTGAGTAGGCCTCCACTAGTACTACTTATATTGATGTTGTACTACCACCAGCTGATGCATCCATCAGTACTAGTCATGATCATGATCAAGCTCGACCATTGACTATCGAGGCTACACCATTGACTGAGAAGGCCTCCACAGTACTTGTATTGATGTTGTACTACAACCAACTGATCCATGACACTTATATTACAGTTGTATATTTTTAACATTATTCAGTTATATATATATATGGTCTATGTATTTTATGTTCATGTTGCAGTTGTACTTAATTTACATGTTGGTGATCATCATGATGTGTATATTGTTAGGTCATGTTAGATATGTTCATTTAATTTTTAGCTTGCAGATATATGTGTATGTGATAGCATGAGTCATTTGACATGAGATGTATATTTGATGTTTGTGTTGTGATGATGTTAATATATAATGGTAATTTGATGTTTGAATGTGTTTTTTAGTCGAATATGATGCTTGTACTATGGTTATCATGATCATGATGTTTATTAATTAATTTAATATTAAATGACCATGATATTTATTAAATATTATGTTGTGATTTTAATTGAAATTGAAATTTTAATTGTATGTAAAATTGTAAAATTGTATTTGTATTTGTAATTGTAATTTTAATTGTAATTGTATGTAAAATATTTTATGTAAAATTTTAATTGTAATTGTAATATTTAATTTACTGTGAAATGATTGTAATTGTAATTTTAATTGTAATTGTATATATGACAAATTGTAAAATTGTAATTGTAATTCTAATTGTATGTAAAATTCTAAAATTGTAATTGTATTTGTAATTGTAATTGAATGTAAAATATTGGTAAAATTGTAATTGTAATTGTAAATGTAATTCTAATTCTAACTCTAATTGTATGTAAAATATTTGTAAAATTTTAATTGTATTAATGTGAAATGTTTTTATTAAAATATTTAAATTTGTAAATTTGTAAATAATTGTAAAATAATAAATCTAGAATAATATGAATTTTTGTAACATAATAAAGTTTAAAAAATAATGCAAATAAATTCATGTACTTTAGAACTATCATTATTTTATTATGATCTTACATACAAAAAAAAGAACTTTATACAGTTTGGTGCACTTATCATCATAACACGCACTGGTGCGTCCTATTACTTAGATGCACCGGTGCTTCACAACTCTTCTGCACTGGTGCGTCATAAAACATTGTGCCAAAACAAAAACCTTGATCTTACAAACCGCCTCGGTCCGCCTATAAAACAGCACGCACCAGAATAGGTTTATTCTGTAAAGTGCAGTATTGGAGCATGGAGGGTTCGAATCATGGGCAAGAAATTTTCTAAGGAGATGAGGGTTTGAAAAGACGAGAGTTCAAATTTTGGTTAAGAAGTTTATATCATAGAAAATGAGTGATTCAAACAGAAAGATGGACAAAGATGCTTACTAGGATGTAGAAGGCTACAAATCTCGACAGAGTACGAAAGGAGAAAAGGAGTATAGGTTGAGACCGACAGAGAGCATTCAGTTGAGGCCAGTGATAGGGTTAAGAGGTCCCGTGATGGAGAAATGGAGAGCAGATTTGATGGCATAGAAATATAAATCGAGGCAGTCGATAAAGCCAAGAGGCACCATGAAGGGAAGGATTCTCATTCCCTTAAGGACAACAAAGAAATATCAATTAACGTTGTTGATCGGGGTGGTAGGTCTCATGAAGGGAAATATTCTCCATATTGCATTTAAAAGCAGCTGGGAGTATTGTCTGAGCTTCGATTGGCTTACATAAACTTTTACCGGCAAAACTGACATCGCATAAAATCACATCTTCAACTTTCAATTGAACCTAAATGGCATCTCTAACTTGTCTGAGTTGTGGTCCTGTGGATGAAACCGTAAAAAGTCTTCTTGTATTATAAATGGAAATCCAGTGACCATTTTTGTGGGAAGAAAAGAATAGATACCTACATCTACCATATTTCCACCTGCAAATCGATTTCCCATTGGAAAATCTAATGTAATAGCCTATTTTGCAATGTCTTTCCTCTGCTCAACCCTATACTCATTTTCTATGGGAAACCATTTCCTCCACGTGTAATAACTGCATCGTCTAGTCAAAAATTGGTCTTCTTCTGCTAACAAATGTAGAATGAAGGACTCGTTGTCATTTCTCCCAGAACATTACCCTTCTGCAGATTATATGTTCTAATTGCTGGCAGGCCATCCGTCTATCTGCAGATTATATTCTAAAACATTTTGGTTGCAAATAGTTAAGTGCCAATTATAACAGGTTCACATGCCACAATTTCCCACTTGGGCCTTGTAGCATTGCATATTCACATGCCCCACATTGCATTCTCTCCACATAATCATTGGGGACCTCCTACAATAAAAAAAATGCATTGAAAGAATAGTTATCTCCATCAATAATTTATCCAATTCCAATTCTCAATTTTAATTCTAATTCTAAATCTCAAGAATAAACAAAATTCTAATTAAAAATTTCTATGGTTGGAGTTCACCAAATTTTGGTGTACGCACCTAAAAGTAATTTTGGTGCCTTAACCGCAAATTGGTGCTACTGTACATATAACTGCACTGATGTCGGTGTTACAAAAGGACGCACCGGTGCAATGTTATTAAGTGATGCACTGGTGATGAATAAATGCAAATAAAAAAAAAGCACTACTCTATTTTATTTAAGTGAAAAAATAAGAAAGCGGAAAATTGAAAAATGGGCAGAAAAATATTTAAAAAAATATAATTTCATAAAATAATTCTTTAAATACTAAACATTTTTCATTATTTCACTATTTTTGCTAAAATTTTCAGCCAGATATTTGCAGAAGACATACCTGGAGCAAGAGAGCACGAGGGCACTATGTAGTAGCAAAATACGTTCAAACAGAAGTATTTAGAAAATCAGAAACCAAACCTCTAGTGATTCAAACCCTGTATCATAGAATTTCAAACCATCTTGTGATTAAATTTGATTATTTTTTTTACTTTTTCTACAGTTTTATCCATTTTTACCCTAAACCCTTCATTTTTTTGTTTTTTCTGTTTCTTTTCCCTATTTCTGTGATTTCAGAATTAGGGCTTTTCATTTTAGATTGACATCCAACCCACGGGATGACTTGCATAGTCGGATCCCAATCCATTTGGCCATTGCGTGAATTTTTGGAAAAAATGGATTTTTTTTATCGGTGCACCCTGCGTAACCTAGCATACCAGTGCATTGTATTATAAAGCACACTGCGCAAGTACTGTGTAACAAAAAAAAATGAAAATAAGTTTTTTAAATCAGTGCGCCATATCTTAAATAGGGCACTAGTGCTCCATGTTAGGAGGATAGCACAGTACGGTCTATTACACTGTTTGTGCAGTGCATTTATAATACCCCATGCACTGTACAGTCTATTATAATCTTTTGCGGTGCATTTTTAATATCCCCACGCACCCGCGGCAGTGCTTACATCATGAAAGGTGCACCAGTGTCTTGAGTTATATTTTTTACCTAAAAAATTGACAATTTATTTATAAATACATTAATGAATGACATGGTACATGTTTCATATTGATAATAAAATGACTGACAAGAGATCAAGTAACAAAAATACTGATAACACATCAAGAAAAGAAAAAAAGACAAGTTCTTTGTAAATTCTTTATAAAAAAGTATTATTTTTGAACTATATGTAAGTTTAACTAATATGTATTGTTTATTGTGTATCATGCAAAACCACAAAATGATGAAGCTCAATAAGATTATTTCTGATCTAGGACCAGAAGAGCGTAAAAGCTTGATGGAAAAATTGCAAAAGGATGAATCAGGTGAATGAAAAATACTATCGATCCGATATGAGTTTCTTTTTTTAATTATCATTAATAAAATACTTAAAATTATTAGATAACATGTGTCAAACAGTCTATTAATTCACATCTGTTTAATATTCTACATGGACCAACAACTCAGAAAAGAAATTTTTTTCTAAGAAAAGAAAAAAAATAGAACATGCAAATGAAAATGAATTGCTTCTTATCTCATCTGGAGTGATGTTGGAAGTTAACGAAAGGGGGAAAAAGTTTTACAAAAGTTTAAGGGATCTAGTGGAAAAAATGTATAGACGTTCTTTCCACTTACAATACAAAAATCAATCCAATGATTCCAAGAACCAAATTTTATCTAAACTACAGGAAGAGTTTCTAGAGAATTGATCAATGAGACATGTCAGACTTTTAATAGCAAAAACATACAACAACAAAAAAGAATGAATGAAAAAATAAAATTCCTTTAAATGCTTGTCTAGAATTATTTATAAATATCACTTTTGTTATATTTACTTTTCATATATCAATAAAAAAATTAAATATTTTATTGTCATGTTACATTTTCAGGAAGATTATGAAAATCTCAAAAGATGAATGAGCTAATATCAGAAATATGCTAGTAGGAATGTCCAAAAAGGTGTACAAGGAGATGGTCAAAGAAATGGACAAAATTGCATCGCAGGAGGAGCCATCTCAACAACAACGTGATTCAAATGTAACATGTAATCATTGAATTTTCGATCATTAGGTACAATAAATAAACAATTTAGCATTAAATATTAATTTTGAAAAAAAATCTTGTAGAAAAGAAAAGAAAATGGAACCCATTCAGTACATAAAACAGGACGACAAGGAATAAAAGGGTTGATATCTAAGTTTGTGAGTAATTGTTACTTCCTTATAACAACTTAACTAGATTTCATTTTTGTATTTTTTAAGCTATTTTACAAAAATCATCATTGAATGTCTTTAAACATGTGCTAACATACAAAGAAGAACCATCAGACGAATTGATTGAAATTGGGTTAAATATGGGTTGTGAGTATATGTTGACATATCATAAATTAATTGTGGAATTTGTAAGCATCTATCGATCTTGTTTTACTTAGCTCCGTCTATAATTAATGGAACAAAAAAATATTTTATATTAAATATATGATTTTTTATGGGGTATAAAATTTGCAGGAAACAAAGTATGGAACTGCGCCAACAGATGAAATTTTGAAAGATGGCATGGTACATGGTTTTGAAAGAATGTGTGTAGTTTATGAGTCAATTGTTGCTATGCTACGTAATTTTTATTTTCGATTTACATTGATGTATATTATTTAATATTGCAATTTTCATTTTTCTCACCAATGTATATACACTCATTTCAGTTTATTTTTATGTTTGTAGATGGAAGGTGAAGAAGAATAAAACAATCAACACCGTGAACAAAACATTCTTGAAAATAACCCAAGTCATGGAAGTGGCTCTAGCAGTGACAGCAGTTCAAGCGAAGAATGATGATCGTTATGTTTGGATATCAAAGCAAGGCATTATATTTTTTGAAATAAGTATGTGAAATCAGACATTTTGTTTAATGTAATGAACTTAGTGTCCCAATTGAAAGACAAAGGGATACCAATAATTGTCCCATTTTGTATGATAAATACTATATATATATATATATATATATATATATATATATATATATATATATATATATATATATATATATATATGTTTTAATTTATTCTATTGCATTTTCCATTGTTGCTATTGCATTCTCCATTGTCGTTCTCAAATTCACTAATAAAAATTTAATTCATATGAATATTGTTATAAGATATATATGTGTCGACTTTTGATGAATAATGAATTTTAAAAAACCACAATAATTATGATATGATATAACAAATTAATCCAAACATCACATTCAAATGCATTAATAAAAATTTAATTAATATGAATATTGTGATAAGATGTGTCGACTTTTGATGAATAATGAATTTAAAACAATCACAATAATTGCACTATCATAGGTCAATGTTTCTATAAAATACAAAATGAAAACCGGTGTGTGTCAGTAACTATACACCGGTGCGTTTCTACAACCTATGGACATCGAACAAGTACCAAAACCAATTAAAAATATCGATGCGTTTGTGCAGAATGATGCACCGGTGCGTTTATGTGTCTATATGCACTGGTGTCATTGTACGATCTATGGGCACCGCATGAATACCAATATCAATTATAAATCTCGATGCATTTGTGTGATACTATGCACCAGGGCGTTTATGTGTCTATAAGCACCGGTGCATTTGTACGACCTATGGGCACTGCACGAATATCGATACCAATTATAAATCTAGGTGCCTTTCTGTGATACTACACACCAGTGCATTTCTATAATTCTATGCACCGATGCGTTGATACGACCTAAGGGCACCGCATAAATCCCAAGACCAATTAGAACGACCTCATGCGTTGTATCACCAACACTACGCCCGGTGCGGTTTTATACCCTAATGGCCCGGTGCATTCTCCTATGACCACCCCGGGGCACCTTCTACATGTACACACCGGTGTGTTAAAGCCAGAGTAGTGCACCGATGAAAAAAAACATCTGTAATAACCTTCGACCACCCATTTGTTTTAGTTGTGTTGAATTTCCATTAAAAGCTCCGCCAAAACCTTCGTAACCATAAACGGATGTTGTAGCAAAAAAAAATTTGACAGTTTTGGCCAATTTTATAACACTAAAAACCTCCTTTATAACCTCCACTGGAGGGTCTTTTCCTTGTAGTGCCCTTCATATCTGAATATTCCTAGGCAAAAGCCTGTTAATATATGCGAAGAATTTGGACTAATTTTTGTTGTTGCTAGTTATTCAGATTGGCATTAATGTTAAGGGTTTTACCTGGTTCAATTTCAATTGGTATGCTATTACGAATGGTAGTCATGGGTATATGATTGTCATTTGGAATTTCTAATGGATCTTCATGTGCTTCATTATCAAGTACAGCCTTTAGAATTTGACATGTTGGGTTCCCTATGGAAAGTGGTTTGTTAATGAAGCCATTAATTACGTCATCTCCTGTCTTATTTTTAAGTTTGAGGGCTTCATCTAATGTAAAAGGGGAGCATAAGTTTTCTTATCAGTATCCATGTAGGCATGTTCCATAGTTTTCAATAGGCTAGTTGGGTTTAGCAGGTGGATATAGGATGATATTTTTCATGGCATTTCCCCTAGTAATTTTCATGTTTCCTGTTCGGCTACATATATATGAATTTGATGTTTCCAACCATGGCCTCCCTAATATTATAGGATGCCCGTCCAATCTATTTCTTGGATTGATAACCCAAAAGTCTATTGGGTATTCCCAGGAATCCACATAGACAACAATATCTTCCATAGTACTTTCAAGTTTGACCACATATCTGTCAGCTAATTCCAATAAATTTGAAGTTGGTTTCAAGGATGTGATACCCAAAATACTACAGACCTCATGAGTCAAAAAATTGATTATTGCTCCTAAATCTACTAGAGTATTTGGAAAGGTGCAACCCTAAATTTGGATAGTGAATACTGGTTTTCTTGGGTCATCATACTTGAAAGGAACCTATTTTACTAAAATTATATTAGATAATGTTCCTACAGCATGAACTATTGATGGGTATTTGGGTTTCCTCCTAGGGTTTTTACAACAAAATTATTTGATTATTTTAGCATAGATTGGAATGTCTCATATAGCTTAAAGTAGCAGAATTTTTATGCACAAGTTATGTAACTCCCCTATACGATAAAAATTAGGATAAATAGTTGGTTTATTTATCGTGAGTCTTTCAAGGAATGGAGGAGTAGTGGTTGTAATCTTATCATAACCTTGTTGGTTGATTGTGGCATTGTCAAGTTCATAAATAATTACAGTTGGAGTTTTTGCTAAAGCCTACACCTCAATGCGAGTTTCTTTGTCTTATATTTCATGGTTATCTATGTCTTCTTCAGTGAAGACAACTTGCCTAGATCTCAACCGTAATTCGTTAAAATCAATAGGATTTTCTTCAGAGTCTAGACTTTCAATAATTTGTACATATTGGACAAGTTTGTTATTTGGATTAGGATTCAACTGACCTAGTAATTGTAGACGTATTGGGGGTTGGGGGTTTGATGGTAGCTGAAATGGAGCTTGTAAATATGGTTGATACTGGGGAATGGTCCTGACAGACAGATTGGTTGGCCCTGCAAGGTGCTGCCAATTTTGAGGCCACATTGAGTTTTGCACATGTGAATTAATCCATTATGAAGGATAGGGGTTATTGGTTGTGTTATTCCATGATGGACTAGAATATTGTGAATTGGGCGATATAGGGCCCGAAAATGGTTGATTCAGCCAATTTGGTGTCATATAAGGTTGGGATTTCCAAGTGGAGTTAAAAGAGGGTTGTCCCTACAATGCATATCTAGGAGTTTTTTGTTGAATATTCTGTCCTGAATAAAAGAAATATGGATCTTGCATCATACATGAAGGATGATCCTATCATTGTTGTCGTTGTGCCATAAGATATGTTGGTTTTGGATATTCCTCAGCTTCTTTGAACACAACCTTCAGCCCTGGGTGTTGTGGACATTGGTCTGTCGAATGATTTTTGGTGAAAATAGCACATGTATGAACCATATCCATTGGGAATTCTTGTTGGTTGTGTTTCTTTTAACAATGTGGACAAAATATGGCTAAATATCGTTCCACCTCGACTTGTTTCTGTCTGGCTTGCAAAACGTCTAGCTGTGTTGTTAATGTGCCCAAAATATTAGTCTTAAAATCTTCTAAAATATTACCAATTTCTACTCAAGTTACACCTCCACCCAAGACTTTTCTAGTTCGAGTGGGAGAGTCCCGAACTCCAAATTTGGTTCGCGTACTTCCTTGTGAGCACTTAATACACATTTTAACAATATTATCATATTATCCTTGAGAAATATTACCTTGCCCCAATAGATTGAGTGTTTCTATCCATTCATATTGCATGCCTTTAATTAAAGCAGCTTTTAGTCTTCCTTTAGTAAGGTGCCATAAGGTGATCTTTGTAGGTTGTACTGAAATCTCTTAATGTATTCCTCTAAGGTTTCATTTTCCTTTGCATTCAGTTTAAATATTTCATCTTTGAAGTGTCTAGATTGACAGTAATCCTAATATTTCATAAGAAAATCATTTTTCATCGCATCCCAAGAATATATAGTACCTCATCCTAACCCCATGAACCAACGTAAAGCTTCTCCTTTCAAGGTAGAAGGAAACAATTTCAGCTTCTTGGGATTAATGGTGTAATCATACCCTCTACACAGACCAACGAACTGGAATAAGAATGCATTAGGATCCTCTAAATTCATCCCACGAAAAGCTAGGATACTGTGCAATGGGATGGATTTCATCAGACCACTGGCCAATGGGTCGACTATAGGATATTCTACGGTCGAGATCTAGTTTTGGAGCACCATGTTTTCCATTTGGTAAAACATTTCCAATAGTTTTCATGGATTTTGTGGCCAGGAAGAATTATTTGAGCAGGGGGATTTTGGTTGGTATTCAACCCTCGAGGGGGCTTCACTACACTGCTTAGATAAGGAATTCCATATGATTTTCCTTCAACATGAATCGTAAGGGTTTCAAGTCCATAAACTTGTGGAATTGTCTCAAGAGATCATTGTTATATTCCACTCGTTTCTTTACCCCCTTCTTTCAAGTTACAAGATTTACTCTCATTTCTATTAGAAGGACTAGAATGTTTGATGGGTGTATCTTGAAATCTTTGTTCAAATCCTTCAGTTTTTTTTGTGAATCTTAGCATGAGCTACAGTTGATGACTCTGCTGCTTGAGGGGCAATGGTAGAGCCCTTCCCAGATGTTGTTCAGGGACCTGTTTATGCTTGAGACTCAGCTTTTCGAATGATTTCATCTATGAATTTTGATTTCCCAAGGTTCACCGGGCCTTAGGTTTTTCTAGTTTTTGATAGAGGATTTTTTCTATTACTACTTGGTTTTTATTCTTCTTCTTATTCATACACACCTACATAATTTCAAGTGTATCAACCAAAGGTGGGCACTAGCACAAGCTCTTTACTTGGTGTGTGTGTAGGTTCTTACCTTCCGTCTTCATTACTCAACCCTTTAGAGACATAATATATCACTCTTTTGAAAACCTCCCTGGAAATGATGCCAAAATTTTGGGTGCTAAGATGTTCCTAAGGAATCAACTCAATCCTCGATTCATTAATCTATCAACCTAGAGTTCCCCTTTTTGTTACAAGG
Organism: Pinus albicaulis; assembly: GCA_034641835.2. Lineage (NCBI taxonomy): Eukaryota > Viridiplantae > Streptophyta > Pinopsida > Pinales > Pinaceae > Pinus > Pinus albicaulis. Next base: position 311,461,963 of record CM076579.1, on the reverse strand, counting down.
TTGTCGGCATAGTCTATGCAGTGATAATGTTTTGAATTACATGAGCATATGTAATACTAATATGAAGGAAAGGCTATGAAGAAATATTTTTAAAAAGACTAAATTCAATATGAAAACATAAATTAATCATTCGACAGAAATTATGGAACTTATTTACTAATTCAGAAACAAGTATTAAATCCTACCAAAATAATCGTTCCTATTATGATTTGAAACTTCAAGATATCTAACAAATGGAATCTGCTCTTAATTACCAATTACTTCAATCCTTTATAACTGCTAAAAGTAAAATATGAGAATGTAATTTCAGTATGTTATAAGGTAAGTCTAGAAATGCACAGAGTTAGATAGTCTTAATTGAAAACTTGTTTAATTCAATTGACAAATTTAACCATTCATAATAATAAAATGTAATTCTATAGATTCACACAGCTAAGAAAAAAATCCAAGAATTCATGCAATGTAGATTATGAATCTATTAATTCACTCAACAGAATTGCATATCTAAGGATTTACACAAAAACAACAATCATTAGTATAAAAGGAAATAAAAGATAGTAATACAAGAAAGAAAAAAATATTTCCAGTGACTGGCCCGTGGTCTCCAGAAGTAACTACCTTAAGAAAGCTTCAACACAATAGATTAAAGTCAAACCATTAAACTTTCATTGACATTAGAAATAAGTTACAAAAGCGTCCTGTAAACTTAAAACAATTATGATGTTCACTTTTTACAATCACTGGATTTAATCTAAAATCATCGTCATCTTCATTCTTACTGAAGTTTTGTATGTATATTACAGTGTATCTTTAACATTAGAATGATAAAGCTATCGTGAGAAACAAAATATTCTAAAGATTTCTTATTTAAATTACAAAATATTTTAAAATAAAAAATCATGTATTTCTTCGACGGCTCCGTGCAAAATTATATGAATCCTCAATTAGCATGTTGTGATCAGTCCAACATTATTCCAGAATTGTTTTCCTTCTCGAGCACTCCAAGGGAACAACAATTTTTCATCAAATCTCTTTTGTTCACAGATTTACCCAAATTATAACTTTATAATAACTAAAACACTCAAATTAACTTATTAACAAAGTGAAATACTAAGTCGTTATTAATTGCTTTCTAGAGCTTTTATTTCTCAACTTATTATGAACTAAAATAAAAAGACTTGCAAAATAGATGTTTTAACTAAAGAAACAAAGGGAAGAAACATACCAATTTTGTTGCCCAACAGTAAGCTACTCAATAAAAAAATCAAGTCATCATGAGATTAATAGAAATAATTGGGACATCAATAAAAACATAAGTATAATTCATGACAACTCAACAAGATACCACTAAACTTGAAATCACTTGACATAAATGACTATAGTTGACATCAATGCCAACATATGTGCAACAATCTCCGCCTTTGGCTTTAATGGAAACACCAATAGACATTTTCTAGTCATTGATAGTATTTGTCTATACCCACCCGCCCCCCCCCTACAACTAGTTGAATGTTCTTCTCTTAATGTTAGCTTATTCTCTTGCTTTGACATCAATGCCAACGAGAATACACTCCCTCTGAGATGATGCATGTTTTTTCATTGAAATCCCACAATTACCAACATACTTCTTGGTTGAAATGAGTAGATCACTCCCCATTGTGAAGACGCTATAATAGGCATCTTAATCTAATATATTCAAAACTTTTTATGAGCAATTATTTGGCAAACATATCTATAATTTCCTCCTATTAATTTCATGTGTTCCCTACATTTTTTATGTTTCCTTATGTATGCATATTATCCCTCTTTATGAATGGAAAAGGGTTTCTTTTACTTCTGGTTGCAATTTATCCTCATGAGATATTAACAACAAACCATTTCCTCCTTTGATTGCTCACTTCTCCTTTATTTGCAACTAGGCTACCCTTATCAATATTTTGTTTATTTTTCCTTGCATGTAAAATTTATTCTTTTGTATTTCCTTTCGATAGGTTAATCCTCTGTGCTTGTGATTCATTACAACTTAACTCTTATAACATCAAAGGGTTTCTCCTCTTGAACTAATGTTTCTCCTTATTTACAATTCTCGTTCTTTTCCTTTTCTTATCAATTGAATTTCAACTATTAATTCATACATGTCGATGATCTTCATCCAATTAAAAACTACAAGGGGCTTGTCTTTAATATGTTCAACAACGTTTATGATTCCTAGTCATAATATATTGTTTTGTCTTGAAGAAAACACAAGCCTCTATTTTTACTTCCTTCATTTTGGGTTATCATGCCTCTTTTTCTTTGTTGTTTCATTCGTGTCAACACTTGCAATTTCAGGGGTTGTCTTCTCAATCGTTCCTCATATTGCTGCTTTGTATTAATTATCATCCTCATTTATGTTCAACAAAATTTCCATTTCCTTGTTCATCTCTTGCAAATCACACTTGACTTTAACTAATGAGAGAATTAACAATCTTCTTATTTACCTCCATTAAATGCATTATCATAAGTCATGGTTTCTTTTCCACTAATTTTCCATATTGTGATTTTCATATTTCACATCATTTAGAATTGATTTTAAATTTATGTAATTTATTATCCATTTTAATTCCTCTTAGAATATTTTTCTTCAAATAATCAACAAACATGAGATCTTCAACTTTAAATATTTCATTACTAATTCTAACAATTCCTTTGCCCATTATTCTAAGTCATGCATTATCTCCAAAAGTGACACTGCCACCCTTGATCTCCTTTAGAGAGAGAAGTTTTATTTTGTCTCTTGTCATATGGTGAGAATATTCAAAGAATATATACCATTATATGTCTTCATTTTGAACACATTAATATAAGTTGCATTCCTCTTGTTGTTCTTACTTCCTTTTCCATATATTCATTGTTCTTTGATTTCCATTTTTTACAACATCTTATTTTTTACTTAGGATTATAGGACTCAATGTACTTATTCTACAATATTCATCTTTGTGCTCAAGGTTATTGCATTTATAACATTCAATGCAATCCAATAAGGGAGCGAGAGAATTAATTTTACTAATGTTTTTTTCATACGTACTTGTGGGTTTTCCTCTTGCATAGATATACATGATAATTTTGAAGGTTTTTCTTCTTTTATATTATTTTCTTACATAAAATCTACAATCAACTACTTTGTGACCAAATTTATAGAAATAAACTAGTATACTTTAAAGAAATTTGAGTACCTTGTTGTGGAGTGTCTTCTTGGAGGATTTTATCCTTTTGAAGGAGTTGGATTGTTTGAGGAATTTTAGACTTCCACTACTTTCTTGTTTTATGTCTACCTTTGAGGTTGACCTAATCATTTTCCTTCTAGTTCTCACTTTACTTTTTGTTGTTTCTTTCTGTGATTGACTTATTAAGTACTTTAACACAACTCTTAGGCTCTTTCTTGCATATTGGTTAGCTTGATTCTCCTTTGTATGTCTCATGATCTTCATTATAAACAATGTATGTCTTAATGATGGGATATCTTTGTTTGTAGAGAATTGTGTCCAAAGTTTCAGTCCCTTACCCAACTTCAAATTTTGATTTTATTCCTCTAATTATTTCTTTGTAAAAATAATTTCTTCTTGTTTTTCACATTCCTTTGACTTTTATTTCAATTGTCCTAGAAATATTTCCTCGATCCTCTTATCTTCATTGGCTTATTCCAGATCATTTCATAAAGAAATATCTTCTAGATCCTCATAGTGACCTATTTCTCTCAGTTGGCTCTTCCTCACTTATTCCATCCTTTTTTCTTCTTCTAGTTGGGTCTTCATAATTACTTTTATTGCTTCATTATGATACTAGTTTTTGCATTCCCCCAATGGTTTCTTTTGTATTTTTTTCTCTTATGTGATTCTCTCTACTTCTTATAAAGCAACATTAAGCTCACATTGAAGATCTATCATATCCTTGACTTCTTCTTCTGAATATAACTTTTCTTTTTGGTTATTTAGAAAATCATCTTCATCAATATTATCTACATATGGACATCTAAATGACCTTCATTACCACAATTTAATATATATATATATATATAGTACTACATCTTATTGCTCTTCCTAATTGGCTTCTACATCCTTGATTAGGATGAAAATGTTTTCTTTGGAATCACCTTTTCCTTTTGTAGATCCTCTTAAGGTGGATTCCACTTCTTCTACATCTATTATATTACTACTACAATCACATAATTTGATATGATCTCTCTTCTCTTGGGATGAACTATTCTCACTCTTTCTTTATTGGCCATTATCCTTGAAATATCTTCCTTCTAGTTGGTAGGCTAAATTTGAAGCTAATACCAATTGTTGGAAATATGATTATATTGATAGGGGATTGAATCAATATAATATCCAATATTAACCAATTAAAACACTCCAATGCATATAATATATCAATCACATCAACAACATAAAAATTATATATATACATATATATATATATATAATAGATTTCTTTTATTATTGAATGATCTTGTAAGAACCGACCTACTATTATATTAATTCACTGACCAGAAGGAGATACCATTCCCCTGAGAAATGGAAGCACCAACCTAAGTTGTCTCTTAAATCAAATTTTCATACATTTTCAAACTCAAATCCACATGTTCAAATTGTTTCTTTTTAAGCTCTCCTCTTCTTCTACCTATCAATCCCTACTTTGTATCTTCAACTATGCTTTATCTACAATCCTTATATTCCATTTCTATGTTATGTACTTACAAACACTATTTACATGAAAGCCATATTCTGATTCTTTTGTTTACAACTCTAAATTAAAACAATATTCTAACATATCATATTTAAAGATTTCACATTATACTCCATATTCAAATTGAATAACTTCACATGCCTCGGATTTCATTTCCAAACTTGTTTTTTACTTTCACACCATAAATACTACATAATATTGCAAAATGAACCCATTATTATACCAATCAGCCATAACTACAAAAAATTTGATCTCCATAAAAAATATTCATTCTCTCCATTTATTTTCTATCTCTCTTTCTCTTCACAAAGGCAACCCTGACAAAATATTCATTCTCTTTATTAAAAGACTAGGATTGTATCCTAAACATAATAACCACACCTACAAGTCCAATCTTTTATGGTTTATATGTGCTTCACTACAAAAATGAAACCTAGCAAAGCGAACACTTCATGGAGGATGATCCAAAAAACTAGGAATATTCATATTATTGGAAATCCAGTCCGGAAGGATAGGAAAAGACTCAGATCAACAACTCCTTTGATCCTTAGGGGAATGGATTTGGTTCCATGTGACCATATGATATGGCCCTATCTAAACATGCATTCCTACAAATCCAAATGTGGGTCCACTTATATGCAACAAGTTCCTGGATATCCAGATTGTCATTCACTCAGATTTCTTTTAACTCCAATTCAAGGGGCTTTAATAACCCATCGTATGATCAAGTGTTTAGACCACATCCTTAAATAATTATATCTAACTTTTGATCCATATATCCAATTCTTTAAATATTTTGTGCACAATCAGGCTGTAAGATGCTTAGATACCATTTAAACTTCTCCACGAAACCTAGATTGGTCTAGAACTTTGACCATTTTTTTTAACTTCATGCCCAATGTGATCTAGGCTTAGGCTATTTGTGCATGCTTGCTTTAACCCTAAAGGTAAAATGCATGGATATATCCTTCTCGCACAGAATTGTGACCAAACCAACTCTCTTAATTTGGGTTTGGGCTTAAACATGCATATTTGACATAAAAATACAGTTTGTCGGCCATTTCGATAGAGATGAAATAAAAATAAAAACTCCGCCATACCATATCCTTCACACCAATCCCAAGGCTTTAGGAACTGTCATGTCAAAACTTACGAACCATTTAGAAATTTCCACGTGGTCCTCTTGCCACATCATCCTTTCCATGCTACTTCCATGTGTTACTCATAAAAGGGCCCTTGGCCACCCAAAAAGGCTATATCTAGCTGCCATTTATCATGCTCACCAGTTGCACATGTATTTACCACTTAATGTCCACGTCAATACCACTTGGCGTCTATGTGGAAGTGCCACCTATTCTCCAACATTTTTCACCCATCACTTGTCACTCGTCATTATATTGCACACAAATGAAGTCTTCTCCAAATAGTCCAATAGACACCTAGGTGCTTCTCGCTAGGCTCCCCATGACCGGGTGTTTTGACCAATGGTGATGGGACCCAGCCTTCAATCACAAATTACGCTCACGCAATTTTTTAACCAAAAATTATATGTGAAATCAAAAGCCACTGACAGCCTGCCAAGTCACTATGGTATTGATGGATAATAAATTGGAATGTCATACAATTGATTTTTATTGTGATTGCTAAGATGTACTTGCAGATTTTTAGTTGATTTTTTATGACACCTCCGTAGATATGAGTCAGTCCTCGTGATCTTGCGCGTTATCCAATCCCTATTATGTCTTTCGAGCTTCACTCCCACGTTGAACAAACAACTCCACCGACTGTGCTCAATTTCTCACTAACTGAGTTTTAGGAGAGGGTTTCCAAACTTCACTTGTTCCTCAGGGTTTCATGAGGGTTTCACCAGTAAGCTTCTTCAATTATGTGTGTGTGTTGACCTCTGTCAAGATGGTTCTTCACTACTTTTGCTGTGCGGTTTATTTTGACAAGGGTTTCAACAAAACCCTGTGATGGCAAACTGTGCCTCTCCGTCATTTTGGTAGTTTCGGCGTTGGTTACTTGTTTTTTGCGTTTCAACTTCTTGTTTTGAGACTTTTTCTCTCTGTATGATTAACTGTGAAACTGACTGTTGTTGTTTATCATTTTGGGTTGGGGCCACCAAGATTTCCTGTGTTCATATTCAGCTTCGGAAAACAGAGGTAAATTTTCTTTCTATGCTTCAAGCTTCTTTCACAACTATACGGGGTCACTAATCGGTTCTGCTCCTTCGCGAGCAGGTCTTGTCGGTTCTAGCTAGTGGTTTTTTCCTCCACTCGACGCTGAACTCTGCTGGTAAGTCAATCTGAAACCCTACTTTCCCCTTTGAACAGTTGCTCTTGTCAATTTATTTGAGGGTAGGCAAAATGTTACAGGTTTAAATTATGAACTGTTTCTTGTATTTGCAGGTCCTCGCTAAGCTGCAACACCTGGTCACCTAACTGCTTTAGTTGCTCGGGACCCTAAGGGTAAGGTCGTTTCCCTTTGGATGCTTCTGTAGTGCTAGGGTTTTGTCCTCTTCAATGATCTCTGGTCTTGTGTCGCAGTTCTCGTTGATAGGTGTTTTCAACGTATTCGCAAAAGAAATGTTTTTCTTCCTGTGTGTTTAGAGAACTGGTGTTGTGTATGGTTATCCGGTCATATCACTGTCCTTTAGTATAGACAGCTTCTTGCCCTCGGGGGTTTTGCTCGTTTTGTTAGGGTTTCGAATTCGAACCCTCGTCCGGCTGTATACTAAGTTTCTTTTTAAACAATCTTCGACTGTTATATAAATTCTCTCTTTGTTTTAATGCCAAAAATACAAAAGAAGAGAAATAGATTTACTTCTTATGAATTTATGCAGTTACCTGGCACTGTTATTTACTTCTTACTCGTTCTGAAATATTTTGAGGTAGCGAAACCGAACTTCCTCGCTTGTGCAAATTTGTCGTTTGTTTTTGTCTATGTGATAATTGAAAATTCTTCTAGTACCATTTGCTTTCTCCAGTTTGTATTGCTTACATGCCCAACCTGTTAACTTTGTATACGTGACAGCATGACAGTAAAAGAATAATAGACAGTAAGAAAATAAACATAATCTGGTTGCAGAATGATTTTTTTTCTCAGATGGTTATATTCCTTTCTCTTCTTCTAATGGAAAAATTGAACCCTACAAAAAATATGTTTTTCCCTTTTGTATCATGGTAGGGAAAGTAGTTTCCAGTTTTTGAAACTGTCAGCCGTTTCGTTACAACAATATTCTTTGCCTATGTTCCTTGTAGAAATAGAACAAATTTGTAATATTAAATTAAAATGAAAAGAAAATTAGCTAATTAATCCTACAGTTCTTAATCAGCTTCCTAATCCTAATGATAAATCCACTAAAATAAATTTAAAAGCTATAGGTTCAATGACCTGTCAGAAAAAAAACATAACAATGAGACAAAAACCTATTCCTTCTGTCTACCCTGAGTTGGATGCTCCTGCATCAAATGGCCTTGCCCCTCAACCGCTCGTTGCTTGTCATGCTCATTCTGATAGACATTCTTTTGTGCTTAATATGATCCAATAAACACTTTGGTACTTACTACTAGGGTCCTTGGCAACTAAGCATTGTGACCAATGTCTTGTTGGGTCACCACTCATCATCCATTGGCGTTGTGTCCGTTGTGTGCAAAGGGAACTTAAATTAATTTGACGGTTCGATAGATGCTTAAGCTCTTATCACTAGGATCCTTGGGAATTGGGCACTGTGACTAGCGGCTTACCAATTACCACTCTTTGGCCATCGAACGCATCCCTCCCAAGCTTCCACCTTCCACTACCAATTGGCGCCAATCCGAAGAGGTGGTCCTCACGGGAGGTTAAGCCTTTGGAATCATGAATGTGCTCCAACATTTCAAACTCTAATTTTTCTTCATCCTTTAGGGGTTAGGCTAAGTGTAATATATCATTGGAAAGGTATTTGACAGAGGTATTAAAAAAAGTACATTTGATGTGTTTTTGAACAATTTTCTTTAGATAAAAATATCTTTAAAGATAGATTATTCAACAAATAATTTTGACTATTCAACAAACAACAAATTCATCATGAGCTTAAAAAATTTTAACAAGCTTCTTTTGAACTTCACATCAATGACTGCAATCGACATCAATGACTGCGCACTTGACATCAATAACAACATATATGCAAAAATTTTAAAAATTGTTTATTTTTAGGGTATCTTTTACCAGCAATATGAACTTGTATTAATAATTGGGTTGTATTACCCATAAGCACCTCCAAATTTTTGTATATTGTGTATAAAAACTAATTATTTTGATTAATAGTATCACATCTCTCTTTTTGCATGCTTGTGATTAATTCTACTATCTTTTTTTTAACATAATAATAATAATAATATCTCTTTACTTAATAAATTAGTAAATAAGCTTATTCATTTTTCACATTGAAAAACTACACTATTAAATTTCTTTAAATAATAAAATTCACTTCAATGATTTCTTCCAAACAACCTTAAAATGAAATATTTTATATACAATAAGTTATATTAATTAATTCAGTAATATAATTAACAATTATAAATATTTTTACTATCTTACCAAAACTTGCACATAAAATTAAATTACAAAATACTTCATTAAAATGTAAAAAATAATTATATTTTAGTGAAATAAAATATTAAATCAAAATATAATATAATTAACAATTATAAATAATTTTACTATTTTACTAAAACTTGCACATAAAATTAAAGTACAAAATACTTCATTAAAATGTAAAGAATAATTATATTTTGGTGAAATAAAATATTAAATCAAAATATAAAACACATATGTAGACATGTGTTTTTATTTTATCTTACAATTACAATTAAATGATGTTTCAATTGTCAATTGAGTGGATCTTAAGTGGTTGTGAGGATTTACTATAACCTTCTCACCCATATATAAGTCTCATTGTTACATGTTGTTCCATTTAGATTTTCCTTTTTCCTAATTATCTTAACTATATAACTTTTTCTTGATTTTTGTGAATTAAAATTTCATAATATAAATAATTTTTTAAGATATTTATTTACACAAAAATGTTTTAGTTTTTTTTTTTAATTTGAGAATATAATTTTTGACAAAAAAATGTAATTTTTTGTTATTTAGAGTGTGTTTTTTAATTCATAAATAGATTTAGTGTCTTGAAAATCTTTCAAGAAATTCATAGTGTAGATTACACAATTCAAGTATACTATGCCAATCAATCATCTTGGTTAAATTTGGGGCAAAATAAACTAAACAATATGCTAAAAATGACCATAATGTTAAACAATTAGACTACATTCTTACTACACATTCTAATTGTTTGACTTTTTTATTATTTTGTTCCAATTTGACAATACAATTTTGGGTGAGATTGTCATCTTTAGTTATTTCCAATACATTTATGAATGTATAGATAGATTCAATGCTCTTAAAAACTCGAACATTCAAATTGTGTAAATTACACAATTTAAGCTTATACATCCAGCAAATAGAGTCAATGCTCTAAAAAACTCAAAAGGCATTCAAATTGTGTAAATTACTTGACATTCAAAAATTAAACTATATTTCTATAGGGTAATCTAATTCTTCAACATTTTGACATTTTTAATATATCTTTGAATGTGTAAATAAATATAACTTTTATTAAAACAAAACATCCCAATTATATGTTTAAATTAAATAGTTTTTTATTATTTAAAATATAAATTTTTAATATATAAATAATTGTAACTTTCTCAGAGAACACCAAATTTTAAAAACAAATTAAATACATTTTTATCTTAAAATTTCATAATATAAACATATTTTTTTTTAAATTAAATTAAATAGATAAATAATATACTTTAACTTATAAATAAAATAGACTTTTTCACCAAAATCCAATATAACAATTTCAATAAAATATAAAAAACATGTAAAACACTTAAAAGTGCTCCTTTATTATATCCCACTATTCAAATGTTACAGATTAAAGCACCCCTTTATTATATCCCACTATGCAAATGTTACAAGTCAATGGTGTGGGTCTGCGCGAGCGACTCGATCCCTGGTTTAAATATGTGAAGATGCACAATGTACATACTTGCGTAATTTTCTATTATGATTAAACTACTTTTTCTCACTATCGAACTATGAAATTAAATTTTGCCATGGAAAATTTTAATTAATGTATGTCGTGAAAATAATCCAGAAAAAAAATAAGCAAATAATATCAACGTGAAATGTATTTTTCATTATTAAACGATTATTTGTATTGAAGTGGGAAGGACATTTGGACATATCTTTTCCGATAATCTATAATATTTATTTAAAAAAACAAGTCCATAAGATTTGAATATGATGAAACCTTTGGCTTTGAAGGTCAACATCTTTATTAATTAAAGGATTACTTTTGTCACTACGAGGAGTCTTCAAAATTCGATCCCCTCACAGAATGGTTCACACGTGTCTATTCAGGTACATATTCTTGAATGTAAAAATATATATATATACCGTCCACTGGGTAAAAGTTAAAACTCTCTTTACCCAATGTCTAGAAATTGAAAAAATATTTTGAGTATGTGGTCCAAGCCTGTTGCTTGCCAGACTATACACCCAGAAAGGGGTTATCGCGACTGGTGGGGATTTGAAAAGTAGAATGTTCCGTTCTGCCTCTTCCCACAAAGTAATTCAATTGTATCAGAAGTTCCACAAATCTGAGAAGATGTAACCGTCTTGCTGCTCCTCCGGCCAAGTTGGAATCCACTCCAACACAGACGCTTCCTCCATCGACGGGATTTTCTCCAGATTCAGGGCGTCATTACCGTGAAAGGCTGGAGTCTCCCATAACCCCAAGTCCTGCGCCTTGGAAATCTGCTGACTGTCACATGACCGTGCTGTTTCTAAAACCAGAGACTGTTGTGATTGCGATGCCGGTTTCTCCCTCCCCTTCTGGTCATTACTGTTGAAATTTTGCGTCGCGGACGAAGTCAAAGGGATTTCCTGCTGGGCATATTTAGCGGCGGCGACCTGAATTTGGCGACGGTTAAGAGAAGACACGGACGGAATTGTGTGCACGGAATCCGGGAAATTGAGTTTGGCGTTGGGGCCTCTCAGGCAATACACTGCGGCGTCGTAAGCACGGGCGGCCTGCTCGGCGGTTTTGTATGACCCCAGCCATATCTTCTCTCTGCTTTTGGGCATCCGGACTTCAGATACCCAACTCCCCCATTTTCGCATTCGTATTCCCCTAAATTGGCGGCAATTTTGTCCGCGATCTTCGTCTGATGGAGACCCGGAATGGTGTTTCTCCATATTTGGCGACGCAATGTAAACCCACGCTGAAACTGGGAATCGCAATATATGTGTGTTGCACTTTGTAATTTTAGCGTATGCCTAGAGTTTGGAAATTGAAGAACTGAAAATCTCAAATGAAAATGCAATGTATAGGGTTGCTGATTTGAGATGTGGGGGCGAACATATTTATTTAGAGTGAAAGCGCGTATGGGTTGGAATCGCTGGAGAAATTTGAGAAAGCGACTTGTCCTAGCGATATTTAAAACGTGAAACAAAATGTTGACTTTCATAACTTCTTGTCCTAGCGATATTTAAAACGTGAAAGAAAATGTTGACTTTGGTAACTTTGGAACAGATGACGTGGATATATACTTGAAGTTAGATATTCATTTTCAGAAGGGGCACATGAAGAGCCACACGTATTGTCCTCTTCTAGAAGCAAATAGTATTCAACCGATGCAGATGTTGATTTTGAGTCCACGCATCAAGCGTTCCCTTTGCCTGGACTCTAGAGCTTCAGTGGACCGCTGGACATCCGTCGTCACCTCCTTCCCTGATAAAAAGGTAGAGACAGGCTTTTTTAAATCACCGTTACTAATAGTTCAACCAATAAATTTGCGGCTGATGAGTGCCCATATGCTCTTTAGTTTTACTGATTCTGTCGCGATATGCATGTATTTTATTCTCACTGGTGTGGAAGAACTAGTTCCATTTTAGAACATGTTCTTATAACTTGATGGAAACAAGGCATGCTTATATATAGATATATGACTTTATATTTTATATTTAACATTGTGTTAAATATTTGAAAAAATAATTGATTATTTGGTGTTTTTCACTTTATTGATAAAGATGTTGTAATGTAATATTTTGTAAATATTTTTACTAGATTAAGATAAATTAAAAATAAAATTTAATTAATATATATTTATTTTGATTAAATTATAGTGGTTTATGAGAATTTGTGGTATTAATTTCGAATTTATTAAGTCCTGAAAGATCAAATTTCTCTAGGTGAAAATTTCTCCTCAAATTTTGCATTCAAAAAATAGAATTACACGTAGTTATATTTGATATCTCTCCACCTTTGATAGATCATCTATGCAGATGTGGATTCATCGGTTTTTAGCATGCTACACTCTATCGCAGCATGTCACAAAGATGCTTCTCACAAATACAATTTGACACTTTGTTTGTGTTAAATTTATATATTTAGACATAGAAGTGATTTTTGATTAGACTGACATTAGATTAATTAGATTAAATGTTAAATGTTAAATGTTAAACATTATTTTTACATTTACCTTTAGGTGAGATAGTCAATGCATGTAGTATACTCAAATACAAGTCTCCTCCATCCAAATTTATTAAATTTAATAATATTAATATTATAATATATTAATATGAAAATAATAATAATAATAATATTTGGGCCATAGGCTTGGTATATAATTATATTAATCTTTTAATATTAATATTTGGGTCATAGGTTTGGTATATAATTAGATGTTGAATTGTAATCTTATTTGATATATTTTTATTTATTTATGAGAACTTTGTATACCTCTTTTATATTTATTTATTTTGTGTATAAATTCTTTCGGTGAAAATCACATTCAAGCAAATTTTGTCGACGCGTTTCGAACCAGCCAATGTGGTTTCGAACCAGCCAGTGTGGTTCATCATCACGACAAGATGAGAAATCTGATCTAGGACATAGTTTAAATAGATAGGAAACTCCAACTAGCCATTGTGGAATAACAGCTAGTTTGACTGAATAAAAAAATACAAAGACAAAATAATAGTTGAATTATTATTTTTATATTTTATTTAATAATTAAAAGATTTAAATATAATAAAATATTTATATATAATTAATTAATAATAATCCAAAATTATTTATTTATCATACCTAGTATTTGACCCATGGTATTTAGTTCATGGTATTAAAATGATATTTTTCACAATTTGATACTTTATATATTTTTAAATTTCAAATGTTAAACATTATTTTTACATTTTGTAGTGTACTCAATTATAATATTAAATTTAATCATATTAATATTATAATATATTAATATGAATATTATAATTAATAATAATAATATTTGGGTTAATAATATTTCTTTTTCCATGTTACTAATAATAATTTGGCCCATGGTATTTGGCTCATAGGCTTTATTTATTACCATGCCTATTTTATCTACCATGGTATTTGGTCCATATGCTTGTTATATAATTATATGTTTATTTCTAATCTTATTTGATATATTTTTATTTATTTACCATACCTCTTTATACGTCTTTTATATATGGTATTTGACCCATGGTATTTAGCCCATGGCATTAAAATGGTATTTTGCCCATAGGCTTCACCTAAATAAAACCCTTAAGTTTTCTCTAAATATAAAGAGGTTTATGGAGTAAATATAAAAATAAATTTTATTTATTTACCATACATTTAGTTTATTTTTATTTTTATTTATTTACCATACTTATGGAGTAAGTATAAAAAGGGGTTTTATGTAAGTAGAAAAAGGAGTTTTATTTATTTACCATACCTCTGGTTTATTTATTTCCCATACCTATTTTATGAGTGTTCTTAACCGTATTTATATTTTAAATTTATATTGTGTTTGACCAAAAAAAAAAAACAAAGTGTAGCTTACTTCAACAAAGCCAAAGAATAAATTGACCAAGGATTGGGAAGCGATGGACGAAGTTAGGGTTATATTGAAATGCTCTGTAGCGGCCGTCGCCGCCAATGATATTGTGGCTCTCGCACCAGAGAATGAAACCCTTCGATGCGTTGTTGCTGCTGAGAAGGGGATCATTGTAGCCTTTGTCACAGACCCTCGATGAGAACAGACCCCACCCAGGCTGAATGCTCCGCTACTCTGTGAAATTGTCGCCTGTGATGTGAACTTACTTTGTGCGGCCTCCACTGCCCTGAATGATCATTCTGTCACAAAAAGACTTACGAACAATGCCATAAATCCAGACTATGCCACAACACTACTACCAGAGGCTGCCCCTCTCAGCAACTGGGTCACGACTCTATCTCGCCCAGCTCTAGCAGTCCTCCACAATAATGATGATATTGGCTTCATCAAATACGCAGATCCTACCATCGTTTATGCCCAACGGCAGCCATGTATTATGGATCTGATGGAGAACAGAGCAAAGGAGCCTTCTTATCTTTCTACTACCTTTCAAATCTAGATCTCTCTTCTTTCGAGCAGATCCCTGCTGCTTTGGGTCCATCCAACAGACAGTATAGAATCTCTTGCACGCCCTTGAGCATAAGCTGGGAATACCCACAACTCTTCAAAGACTTCTCTACGGAGGTAAACAACTTGAAGCCTCTTTCCCTCTCTCATTATACCACATTAAAAGAGATGCTACTTTAGTTTTAGCCCTACGTTTGAGAGGAGGAGCTACTGGAAACACTTCTTCAACTCCAGCTTTCTCTTACAAGGATGCGGTCCATGCACAGCCCAGAAAATTTGCCCAATCCTCAAAGGCCTCCAAGCCTTTTTTGGTTGATAAATTAGAGGATGTTCCATCCATAGAAATTATACATCCAGATCTGGTAGAATAGCTCCAAACATTTGCAGAAACCGCCATCATATGCAGATTCAATGGTCTTTGGCCTCGCACAAAGGATCTTTATGAGTGGATCTACACCAACTGGACCCACAACTGTAAGGTCAGCTTTTGTTCAAAAGGTTTGTTCATAGTTTTGTTTAAGCATATCAAGGATTATCAACAGGCCCTATCAGAAGGCCCGTGGTTTTGGGGAGCAGCAGGGCTATTCATCACCCCCTGGTTCCTGGATTTCAACCCAGCTACAGCAGTCATTACCAAGACTCTAGTCTAGGTCAGGCTACCCAATCTCCCGGCCCATCTCTATCACCTTTCGGTCTATCGAGGAATATGAAATGATCTAGGCTGCTTTCTGAAGGCAGACTACTCTCGGGAGTACCAAAGACTATACACATATGCCAAAATATGTGTGGAAGTCGATATTAGCAAAGGCTTGCCCGACCAAATTTTTCTCAAAATAGGCGACTTTGTATGGACTCAGATCCTAGATTATGAGAATACAACTTTCCAATGCCGCCATTGTCATCAAACAGGGCATCTTCAAAAATCTTGCCCCAGATTTTTCACAAAAAAAAGGAAAACATTCCAACATCCAAATCTAAAAGATGGACACCTTGCAGTCTGCCACCTGTGGTTGACACTGATTCTTCAAGTTCAGAGGACGAAGAGACAGATGCAAAAATGGAACATGCTCAACAAACAAATGAATTGTCATCTGCTGAACCTATGGATCCTCCAGATACGACGAACTCCCAAAAACACACTCATGAGTCCTCCTCTTCTGACATATATAAGGAGACTCCTCACACCGCCAATGCCAATCTACAAGTGGTTCTTGCCCATCCACATCAAGCTGAATGGGTTAAAGTCAATAAGAAGAAAGGAAAAAAACTTTGCTTAGAGGTTTCTACCCATTCTGGGTAGATTTCAGTTTATTTCTTTCAACTCTCTTGTCTTGCTCCTTCTCTCTTTGTTTGCTTCTCTTACTCTTTTCGGGACCGAGGTGGATAGTTTATCCTTTCCGGTTGGCCCGTTTCTTGTCTCTTTTGTTTGTAAGTTTACCTTGTACTATATTTTCACCTAATAGAATTAGTCTTACTCAAAAAAAAAAAAATAGATTGATTTTTATTAGAATGAACATGTTAAATGTTAAACATTAGGTTTACATTTACATTTACCTATACATTTTTACGTGTTATGTACATTTTTACATGTTTAAGTGTTTACGTTTTTACGTGAGATCTACCCCCATACTCCATTGTTTTTACATGAGATCTAACCCCATGTGGGGTTAATGTTAAACATTAAGTTTAAGTTTACATGAGGTGTACATGTTTACCCCCCATAATCGGTTGTTTTTACATGAGATCTAACCCCATACAGGGTTAATGTTAAACGTTAGGTTTAAGTTTACATTTACGTGTACATGTTTAAGTGTCATCTACCCCATATTGGGTTGTTTTTACCTGAGATCTACCCCATATTGGGTTGTTTTTACCTGAGATCTACCCCCCATATTGGGTTTTTTTTACCTTAGATCTACCCCCATACTAGGTTGTTTTTAGGTGAGATATATCCCATACTGGGTTGTTTTTAGGTGAGATCTACCCCCATACAGAGTTATATTTTTATTTATTTATCATACCTATGGAGTAAGTATATAAAGTGTTTTATTTATTTAACATACCTCCAGTTTATTTATATATTTATTTGTTTACCATACCTCTTTTTTAGTGTTCTTAACCCTCTTTATATTTTAAATTCGTATTGTGTTTATACATAATAATAATTATATTGATTTTTAAATAGGGCAGACATTAGAATGCAAATGTTAAATGTTAAACTTTAGGTTTATGTTTACATTTGTACATGTACATGTTTAAATTTACTTTAAGTGAGATCTACCCCCATACTCGGTTGTTTTTACGTGAGATCTACCCCATACTGGGTTGCTTTTAAGTGAGATCTACCCCCATATGGGGTTGTAGAGAGGTGTGTTCATAACCCTTTTTATATTTTAAATTTATATTGTGTTTATACATAATAATAATAATTAGATTGATTTTGTGATTCATAATGTCTAGAGAAATAGTTGTTTAAGATTAGGTATCTGACACTCTAGAGATCGTGGGAGCAGGGGCTGTTACAGTCTGGTGGTAAGGCAGAATGGCAGCGAACTCAGGCGGGGTGGTGAGATTCCCTCCTACAAGAATATAACGACTAGTGATTTGTAGTGGGAAACAACGAGGGTTGCAAGGGGGAGCCAGCCCTAACTTGGGCCTAGTGTTGGGGGCCCAATGGCAGGCAAAACTCAAAGGACCATGCTTATCGAGAGCCACCAAAAAGCCTCGTTTTGTTATACCGGCCAACAAGTTAGATCATTACAGAGGGTATATGAAGGACCATGCTCTAATATGAAAATTCATTGGAATTTGGCCCACTGAGAAAGATTTACTAACGTGGATTCAACAAGTGGCAGCCGGAAGGTCATATTGATATCAATTTTGGGGCCAGAGAGTTTTTCAAAGTCATATTCACAAACCTTCCTGATAAAGAAAGTATTTTTGAAGGAGGGCCTTACTTATATTATAATGTTGGATTGTTTCTTTGACAATGGGAGTAATGCTACAATCCGGATCAAGAACAGTTCCTCCAGCTCCAGTTTGGGTACATTTATTTTCTTTACTTGTTGATTTCTGGACCCTGAGATTATAGAAGGAATAGGTAATTCGCCGGGGAGATTTGGGAAGATAGCTTAAATGACATGTCGAGGCAGGTATACTACTTTTGCCTGAATTTCTGTGTATATGACTATTACGGAGCCCCTTCCCGAGTCAATAGAATTGGAATATGAAGGGGAGGTTTGGCAACAACTTACATATTATGAACATATTTCATTTAGATGTAGGATATTCCATGAATATGGCCATCTATTCAAAACTTGCCCTCTTAATAACCCAAAAAAACCTAAAGGGAAGCAAACACAGGGAGGGTGAGTTCCCCTAGAGAATGGCGAGGGTTTTTAAATGGTTACAAGCAAAAGACGGGCTGGGAAACAACATGCAAACCAGCAAAAAAATCACAATCCACCAAGAACCAACCAAAATAGATACGAAGTCCTTCAAGAAACAGGGGATCTTGGAAAAGAAGTTGAACAAGGGAATGAGGACGGATCTATTAATACTCATACAAAACCTGCAAAAGCCAAGAGAAAAGCTCCATTAGATCCCAAAAACCAAGAGGACTCATCTCAACCTCTAGACCAAGCGGATATGGAAGTGGATATCACCAAAGATGAGTTAAGTAAGGAGGAACTGGTTATGAAGAAACTGCTGCAAGAATGGAGAAATTTGGATGATAGATTCATTCATGATGACCAAAATATTTTATATAAGGAAACCTTCGAACAATACCTAACTTCTCAAGCAAGAAGAGAATTTGAACTGGCTAACACAACCACTAATCCCCATGGAAGCAATCAAGAAAATAATCCCAATACTAAAACAGGTAAAAGAAAGGGAAATAAAACTTTGCAAGAATCAATTTAGACGGTTAGAGAAATGTTGGTTAATTCGGGACATGTTATACTGCTCACAACAGTATTTCAAAAAATCCATAAAATTCCTTAATGATGGTCATCTCCTAGAATGTAAGGGGCCTTAACAGTAAAGGCAAACAGATATACTTATAGGAAATATTGACCAAAGAAAAACCGCAAGTGGTTCTCCTCCAGGAAACCAAAGTGTCAGGTTTAAGGCTTGAATAAATTATGAACCATATATCCAACCCAGATATGAAGTTATCACTATTGATTCGCGAGGAAGCGCTGGTGGAATTGCGATTCTTTGGAACCCGACTGAGGTTTTTGCTGAAGGATGGATTGGACTTCCGTGTATCCTCACTGGTAAGTTCAGATTAATTGGGACGAAATACTGGATTTCTGTTTTCTCATCTTATGGTCCACACCTTCCAGTAGATAAACAGGCTTTTCTAGAAAGAGTAAGGAGTTTGAAATTGTGGAACACAGAGAATTATTGGGTGTTGGGAGGAGATTTTAATGTGATTACTTGCCTTAAAGAAAGAAAATAAGGCACGGGTAGATATGAGATAGAGATGGAAATTTTTTGGGATCTGATATCTGATCTTCGAATGGTTGAAATACATACTATAAATGGAAAATTTACTTGGAACAATAGGAGGGGGGGGAGGATTCATCAAGTAGCCTCTCGCCTAGATAGATTCCTAGTCTCTGAAGAGCTCATCAGCTTGGATGTACTTATGAAGCTTCTATTATGCCATGCATGGGATCAGATCATTAGCCAATCTATATGGAGGTAGATATGAGCCAACAAAATAACAAACGTCTATTCAGAATTGAGAGCTTCTCGCTAAGAAAACCTACTTTCATCGCAAAAGTTAAAAGTTGGTGGGAAGAAAGAAGGGTGAAGGGTAGGAACCGAATGTATACATTCCAATTAAAAATCAAAGAAATCAAACAGAAAATAAGAAAATGGAACAAAACAAAATTTGGGAATATTCATGAAGACAAGGAGAAGCTCCAGGGGCATATGCAGCATATCCAATAATAGAGGAAGAAAGACGAATCCAGGAAGAGATATTATGGAAACAAAAATCTAAAATTCAATGGTTAATAGAAGGGGATAGGAATTCCAGTTTCTTCCATAAAGCAATGATACAAATACACCACCATAATCTCATATTTTCTCTCAAAGATTCGGCGGGAAATAGATTGGTCCAAAATCAAGATTTGGAGAATGAGTTGGTCAACCATTTCCGAGATATATTAACGGAGCCAGATCAAAATCAAATGGAAGCTATCAATCGTGTAAATCAATTCATTTCTACCGTTGTTAACAGGGAGCAGAATTTAGCCCTGCTTAGGGAAATTACTATTCAAGAGGTGGAGGAAGTGGTCAAATGCTTAGCTAAAAATAAGGCACCAGGACCTGTGGCTTTAGTGCATAATTCTTTCAGGCTTCTTCGTCCTTCATTGGCAAAGATATTTTAGACCTGGCAGAGGAGTCATGAATAACAAGACATGTATACCTAGCATTGAATTCTACTTTTATTTCTTTGATCTCGAAGCAAGAGAAATGTGATGTTCCTTCGATATTTAGACCAATCACCCTATGTAATGTTATTTATAATATTCTATCTACTATTATGGTTAATAGGCTTAAACCCATCCTCCCCTCTCTTATCTCCCCTGAACAAACTAGGTTTTTCAAAGGTAGACAAATTCTGGACGGTATTGTGACTGCCCAAGAAGCCATTCACTCCCTTCGCATTCTTAAAGCTAAAGGTATTTTGATTAAACTTGACTTGGCCAAAGCCTATGACCGTCTAAGCTAGTATTATCTCGAAAAAATTCTGCAATCATTTTCTTTTGATCAAACATGGGTTGATTGGATCCTCTCCTTCATCTCTACCCCGAATTTCTCAATCCTAGTTAATGGAAGTCCTTCTGATCCTTTCAACGCCTCCCGCGACCTAAGGTAGGGAGATCCCCTATCCCCATTCCTATTCATCATTGTTGTGTAGCGGTTGGGCAGACTCATAAATCATCGGGTGATGGATGTCACCTTGAAAGTCTTAAAACTTTGGGGCCCGGATCTCACTTTATCTCACCAACAATTTGTTGATGATATCATGATGTTTTTCCAAGCTAGTCTATAGGAATCGAAAGCCACATTAGATATTCTGAAAGTATTTATGGCCACCTCTGGAACCCTAATTAATAATGAAAAATTTAATGTCTTTTTCTTCAACATTTCTCCCCAATCTCAAAGGTTCTTAACTCATACTCTTGGGTTCACTATTGGGACATTTCCCACGAAGTACCTGGGCATGCCCCTCTCTGTAAATTCCCTAAGATTATCCCGCTGGAAAAACTTCATCACTCAAATTCAAAACTGGTTACAAAATTGGTCCTTTCGGGCACTTAATGCCCTATTCGTGTCATCCTTCTGAAATCTGTTCTTCAATCCATTCCTATCTATCAACTTTCTGGGATGGCAGCTCCGAAGACCATTTGTTCTAAGATGGTTAATATTTAAAAATAATAAGCAAGGGTCACAAAAAAACTGCAAGTCGGCTCTCTTATCATGGGATAAACTCACTTTGCCTAAATCTAAAGGCGGGTTGGGTTTACGAGATCCATTCACCCTAAACTAGGTCATGGGGGCCAAATTGTGGTGGCGGTGGATCCAAGGAGGTACGACCCCTATGGGAAAAAATATGGGAATGAAAATATGAAATGCTACAGACCACGAGAGATTGGTTGCAATTGCATATCACACCCAAAGGATCTGGCATATGGAACTTGGCTTCAGAAAATAGGAATTTGATTACAGACCACAGTTTCTGGGAGATCAGAGGAGACAACCTAGCCCATTTTTGGGAATATTCTTAGCAACAACGAGAGAAGCTATATAGCAGGCTAGATTTAGCAGAAATTTTTCTTTTTACAAATTAGCCTCATACAAATGAGGTAAACCTCTATTGGGAAGAGAAGAATGAACAGTTCTAGAGGAGATGGAAGCAAAAACAACAATGGCAGCAGGACCCAGACACACAACAATGGGGGAATATTGAGAGAGAACTACATACTAGGAAAATACCTATCCTAACAGGAAACGATATTCTACGCTAGGGGTACAACATGAAAGGAATTTTCACAACTAAGGAACCTCACCTAATAAAATCAAACTATGCAAATACACCAAACAATAGGATATGGAAAAAAATATGGTCAACAAAACACTGGCCCAAAATTGAACACTTTCTATGGACTATTGCCCATGGAAGTATTCTTACCTGGGATCAGCTCAAGAAACGCGGTATGCTTGGACCCTCTTGTTTTGTGATGTGTGGAAAGAACGAAGAAAACCTGAAACACCTTCTTAATACCTATTCATTGGTGGACCAGATGTGGTGCAACATGTTCAACCTGTTCCAACAAATGGACAAAAATAATGATAGCATCAGACAAAAAATTGAAAATTGGAGAAAAGAAGGATATCAAAATAGAGTGATCAATAGAGCCTGGACACTTTTGGATGGGTTCCTGCTTTGGATAGTATGGAAGGAGAGAAATTGAAGAACATTTCATAATGAAAAAAGGAAAATACCTGATCTTTGGCAAAACATTTTCCAGAACATGAGAGAGACTATCTTGGTTGAAAAATGGAGCCATAAATATTGGCCAACTCAGGGAATAGAGGAAAGAATTCTCAATCAGTTAAATCTTAAGGCATAGATGCTGGATCCAACCTCTTGGAAACCCAGATCTATGGCTTTTGAATTTTGGGACAGATTCATACCCCCTCAGCATGGATTCATCAAATTAAACTATGATGGGGCTTCAAAGGGCAACCCAAGTCAAGCAGGGGTAGGGGGCATCTTCCGTGATTGTAATGAACGAGTTCTGAGGATTTTTTCCATTGACATAGGGTATGCTAGTAACAATGAAGTGGAACTGACTACTGTGAAACCTGGTCTCCAAATTTCTAACCACGAACAGTACAACCGCCTTGAGATTGAGGGAGATTCGACCATGGTTACGACTGTCCTCCAGAAGTTACAACAGGGAGCACACTGGGAGCATATTAGAAGTAGTTGAAGAACAACAAGACTCATCCAAGAGATTAAGAAGATAATGGAAACGCTTAGCCATATCAGTCCGCTTCATGTCAGGAGATCAGACAATGAAGCAACAGATTGTATGGAAAATTGGGGATGCAGCAAGGGTCATGGACCAACCATGTGTGCAAACTAACATGGAACTAGGCTTTGCATACCTTAAATTCATTATACAATGGGACTGTGAGCACAATGAACAAGATAACAACCAACCCCCCCACCCCCATGATCGGGGTGCCAAATGGTGGTGCCAAAGACATGTCATCGTGATGGGATGTGGTTATGTGGCAAAGGCATGCGACGACATTCGTATCAAGGCCGAGGATGACATTCGGACGACTCCACCAGTGGATAATTATGATAACATTAAAGCATAGTGCAGAACAACTTGGCGAGTCACGTGGGATGTCAGGGAGGAGTCTGGATGTATACCATTAGGTTAGATGGGAGTAGGTTATTAACAAAGTTTTCGTCACTCTCTGCATATCTATTATTCTCTGCATGTTTGGTTACTGCTGTGAGCAGTATCCCTGTCAACCGGTAAGACGAAGCTAGAGGAATTTGCAACCTGCAGCATTGAATTGGTATGTACCCAATTCCCCATACGCCACAACAATGAAATGAGTCTTTGCATACCGTTCGATGCAAAGAAAGCTTCTGGTTTTCCTTGGTTTCATTTATCTGGTTTGATACTCTATAATTTGTTGCATGAGCTCCACATCTCTCCTCATTACAACATCATGCAACATGGTTCTGGACTCCAGGTTACTTTTCTGAAATGTCTGTATTGTTGGGTATGGAGCCTGATTATCTTCTTTATTTTGTATCACAGCATTGAACCCCTATTATTAAATGGGGCAGCGACTCCGCCCATAATTAAACATCGCCTGCCCCCCCCCCCGACGAGGGGTTTCGGGGCAGCGCCCCTGAAGCTAAAAACAGATGTAAAATTTCCTCATAAAATTATTGTAATTTTTGGTCAATCTGGGCCATTCATTAGGCAGATGATCTGATGGTAGAAGTTATGTTTAATTTAGGGATTTTTTTTCCTAGAAGGCAACCCCTCGTTTTGTATGAGGGCATTGTATTTCGGCTATGTATTGTATGTGTATTCTCAGAGCGAGAAACATCTAGGGAGACTGTGAGAGAGAACAGAGGATATTATAGCAGATCTGTTGTAGGCTGTGTCTCTTCATTTTGCTGGATAATAGAAAGGAAGGACTGGTTGTTCGAGGTGGACGTAGCCCAAACTGGGTGAACCACGTATATCTGTGTCTATATGGTTTTATGTGTTTTGTGTGTTTGTGATTTCCGCATATTTATGTGTTGCATTGCTCTGTAATATATAATTTTCTAACAACTAGTATCAGAGCCAAAGGTCTATTTGGCTGATAAACTCTCAGGAAAGAAGGGTTCCTGGTTCGAGTGGGAGCAATGGTGGAAGATGGTAAGTTTAGAGTTGATAAATTTAACAGCCAAAACTTCCTGCTATGGAATATGCAGATGGAATATTATATGTATCACAAAGATCTGTACCTACCATTGAGCGGAAAAACAAAGAAGCCAACGACTATGACAGACGTGGAATGGGAGATTCTAAATAGAAAGGCACTTGGAAAAGTACGGTTGTGCCTCACGGTGTCGGTAACCTTCAATATTTCGAAGGAAACGACAACAGAGGGTTTGATTAAGGCATTAGCGAAACTATATGAAAAACCCTCAGCATCAAACAAGGGATTTCTTATGAAACGTTTATTTAATATGAAGATGTCGGAAGGTGGATCTGTTGCAGACCATTTAAATTATTTTAATACAGTTACCAGTCAATTAAGTTTTGTAGGGGTAAACTTTGATGATGAAGTTAGGGCTCTGTTATTTCTGTGCTTATTGCCAAAAAGTTGGAATGGTTAGTTATGGCTATTAGTAACTTTGTCTCTGGATCTAGTACTTTAAAGTTTGATGATGTTGTCGGTGTTATCCTTAGCGAGGAAATGCGACGGAAAAGCTCTGGTGAGACATCGGTTAATGCTTTGAGTGCAGAGTCTATGGGAAGAAAAATGGAAAGAGGAAAGAGCTCAGGATATCGCAGTAAATCAAGGAAAGGCAGATCCAAGTCCAGATCGAGGATAGTGTGCTGTAAATGCATAAAAAAATGACACCTAAAGAAATACTGTAGATCTTGGAAGGGAAAAGAAGGAGACACATAGTAAGAAAACAATCACGAAGCAAATGTGACAGACGATGTGTTACAATATGATTTGATTATTTCTTTCGAAAATGTCACTGATTCCTGGGTGGTAGATTCAAGGGCCTCATTCCATGCCACACCTAATAAAAAATATTTTCATGACTATGTTCAAGGAGATTTCGGACAAGTTCGTTTGGGTGATGATAAACCCTATAAAATTGTTGGAATGGGTAAATTTATTGTAAAACAACAGAATGGAAACCAATGGCTATTAAAGGAGGTAAGGCATGTTCTAGATCTGAAGAAAAATCTGATTTCAACAGGGCAGTTAGGCGGTGAAGGTTGTGTGACAAATTTCACAAATAAAACTTGGAAGGTCACCAAAGGAGCCTTGGTAATAGCAAAAGGAGAAAATGTTAGTACATTGTATTTATGCAATGGTATTTCTAACTATGTTAATTCTTTAACTTCCAAAGGAGTAGATGCAACATTATTGCATCATAGGCTTGAACACATGAGTGAGAAGGGAATGAAGATTCTTCACTCAAGAAATTTGTTTCCGGGTTTGAGGAATATTTATTTGGATTTATGTGAGAATTGTGTTTATGGAAAACATAAGAGAGTCAGATTTCTCAAAGTTGGGTTCAAATAAAAGAAGAGCGAAAAATTAGTGCTTGTGCATACAAATGTATGGGGACCTACTCAGGTATCATCTCTCGGTGGCTCTCGTTATTATGTTACTTTTATTGATGATGAAACTAGAAAAACTTGGATTTATTGTATGCATAATAAATCTGATGTATTTGATACCTTCAATAAATGGAAAGATTTGGTGGAGATTGAGACAGGAAATAAGTTGAAGTGTCTCAGATCAGACAATGGAGGTGAATATTGCAGCAAATAGTTTGATAGGTATTGTTTAGAGCATGGAATTCACAGAGAAAAGCTAGTTCGAAGAACACCACAAGAAAGTGGTGTGTCATAAAGGATGAATAGAAAAATCATGGAGCGTGCAAGGTGCATGAGATTGCATGCAGGATTGAATTTACAATTTTGGGCAAATGCTATAGATACTGTTGTTTATCTAATAAACAGAGGGCCTTCAAGTTCCTTAGATGGTGGTATTCCAGAGGAGGCATGGACAGGTGAAAAGGTAAACTACTCTTTTTTAAATCCTTTTGGTTGTGAGGCCTTTGTCAATATTAATAAAGAAAATAGAACAAAGTGAAGTGAACAAAGTTCTTTCTCAAGTTTAAATGCTCCAAAAGACTTGGAATATCATAATATCCATTGAAGATACAAATATTATATTAAATAGTATGAGAATGAATTGATTATGAATCTTACAAATGAGACATGCTTATATACCTACACAAGTGCCTCTTCATGAAAGTTCATGTCTCATTAGACATGCCCTTTCAACCTAATTACTAATTAACTAATCAATATTTATATTATTTTATTCATTACACAAAGCTTGAGGCACAATCAAAGAAATGTACCTTTATTGGATATGGTGTTAATTATTTTTGTTATCGCTTATATGATTATGAAAATCACAAAATCATTAGGAGCAGAGATGTAATATTCAATGAAAAGGTCTTGTAAGAATCAGTTGTAGGAAAAGAAACAGGAAAAAAGAAAACAAAGAATACACAGTTCTTGATGAGATCATAGAAAAAGTAAAGGTGCTTGAAAATAATAATAATCAACAGCCACAACAACAACAACCAGTACAATAGCAAAAATCACCTCAAACACATGAAAGTGGTGTCAAGGGATCTACCAGGATAAGTAGACCCCCTGAACGATATTCTCCTTCATTATATTATTTATTGTTGACTGATTCTAGTGAACCTAGATTTTAGGAAGAAGAAATGCAAGTCGAAACCAGGAAGAAGTGGGAGCTAGCCACGAAATAAGAGATGGACTCCTTAATACATAACCAGACTTGGGACTTAGTCAAGTTTCCTGTAGGTAAAACCACATTGCTCCTACTATGGAGGTTTACGTCTTTGAAATATGAAGATGGAGGAAAAACGGAGGTACGAAGCTAGACTTGTGGTGAAGGGGTTTGCACGAAGAAAGGTATTGATTTTGATGAAATATTTTCTCCTATTGTTAAGATGACTTCAATCAAAACTATTTTAAGTCTTTTAGCGGCGGAAGATTTGCATCTTTAATAGTTAGATGTAAAGACAACATTTATCCATGGAGATTTGGAGGAAGAGATCTATATGTAGCAACGAGAAGGATATGAGGTCAAAGGGAAAGAAAAATTAGTGTGCGGAGTTAAAGAAGAGCTTGCATGGCTTAAAACAGGCTCCAAGGCAGTGGTATCTAAAATTTGACAGGTTTATGTCTGAACAAGGTTATACTAGATGTCACTCTGATCATTGTGTTTATCTAAAAAAGCAAAATGATGGCAGCTATATTATATTGCTATTGTATGTAGATGACATGCTTGTTGCAAGGTATAACATGCAGGAAATAAATGTGCTCAAAAGAAAATTGGCAAATTCATTTGCAATGAAGGATTTGGGAGCTGCAAAACAAATCCTTGGTATGAGAATAACTAGAGACAGGAAAAATCGCAAATTAACATTGTCTAAGAATGAGTACATACAAAAAGTGTTGAAAATATTTAATATGCAGAATGAAAAACCAATTAGTACACCTTTTGCTAGCCATTTCAAACTTAGCAAGGAGATGAGCCCCAAGACCCAAGAAGAAATGGATTATATGTCTAAAGTTCCATATGCTTCAGCAGTTGGAAGCTTAATGTATGCAATGGTCTGCACAAGGCCTGATATTGCACATACAGTGGGAGTTGTAAGTAGGTACATGAACAATCCAGGAAAAGAACATTGGATGGCAGTGAAATGGATTCTCAGATATTTGAGAGGTACCACAAATCAAGAATTATGCTTTGGTGGTTCAAACATTTCTCTACGGGGATATGCTTATGCAGATATGAAAGGTGATAGAGATAAAAGGAGGAGCACTATAGGGTATGTATTTACTGTAGGTGGAACAACTATCAGTTGGGTTTCAAAAATCTAAAGTGTTGTTGCACTTTCAACAACGGAAGCAGAGTATGTTGCTACTACAGAGGATAGTAAAGAAATGATTTGTTTACAAAGAATTATGGATGAATTGGGTAAGAAGTATGATATGGGCACGTTATACAGTGATAGCCAAAATGCCATTCATCTTGTAAAGAACTCAACATTTCATTCCAGGACTAAACACATACAGCTCAAGTACCATTTCATACGGTCAGTGTTGGAAGATGTAAAGTTGAAGCAGGAAAAGATACATACTAGCCATAATCTCGCAGATATGCTAACAAAAGTTGTAACCAAGGAGAAACTAAGATTATGCTTAGTTTCAATTGGTCTTCTAGTATGATGATGAAGATGAGAAATAACCAGGTCCAAAGTGGAGTCATTGTCCAACAAATGAAGCGGCGGTGGAGTTGCTACAATTAGTCTCCAAGTGGGAGATTGTTGGGTGTGGAACCTGATTATCTTATTTATTTTGTATCATAGCAATGGACCCCTGTTATTAAATGGGGTGGCAATGCATCCCGTAATTAAACGTCGCCTGCCCCCCTACTGGCGGGGGCTTTCGGGGGCAGCGCCCCCGAAGCTAAAAACAGATGTAAAACTGCCTTGTAAAATTATTGTAATTTCTAGTCAATCTGGGCCATTCATTAGGCAGATGATCTGATGGTAGAAGTTATGTTTAATTTAGGGTTTTTTTCCCTAGAAGGCAACCCCTCATTTTGTATGAGGGTATTATATTGCGGTTGTGTATTGTATGTGTATTTTTAGAGCGAGAAACAAATAGGAAGGTTGTGAGAGAGAAGAGAGGATATTACAGTGGATCTATTGTAGGTTGTGTCTCTTCATTTTGTTGGATAATATAAAGGAAGGACTGGTTGTTCGGGGTGGACGTAGCCCAAAATGGGTGAACCACGTATATCTGTGTCTCTCTGGTTTTATGTGTTTTGTGTGTTTGTGATTTCCACATATTTTATGTGTTGCATTGCTCTGTAATATATACTTTTCTAACATGTATATGGTTATAAATATTATGTATAATGAAGAAGATGCAGGCCATATGGGTTGCCAGGATTTGGTAGGAGTTTTGGTAGGTTTAACTAGGAAGGTGGTCAATTGGTCTATGTTTGCATATAATACATCCTGCATGTTTAGTTTTCTTCTACCATGGAGATGTATGGACCTACCAGTTTTTTGAATGGATACGGCATGGCCCTATTTTAATTTGCATGTTAGCCATTCTGGGCACCCTATTCCTTTCTCGCCTTCCAATTTGCAACACCATATGTGGGAAGCTACTCGTACGGATTCTAATGACGTTAACATTAGGGGTGTGTCAGTTGAGGGTGGGAATGTGGTTTTTCATTGTTAGTTGGTTAGTTATGTAGCTGATGTTACCTGTTATTTTTCAACTACTTTCTTTAAGTAGAATACTGTCAGTACTTTTGGAAGGGATGCTTGGGTCAGAGGTAAAGAGGGAAATTGGAATATGGGTGGCAATGTTCTAGTTTGGGTGCTGTCTCTGGCTTTTGGGTCTACCCTCACTTATGGGACTACTCTGGTGCATGGGTTTATTCTAGTGCATGGGAATACTTTCGATTATAGGTCTACTCTGGTGTGTGGTTCTAATTTGGGTTGTGGGTCTGACCGGGATAGGATTTCTGTTGTCACAATGATTTTTTTGAGTCTCTCAAAGTTGCAGTCTCCAATTGCTGATGGAATAAGTCTGAGCTGGCTTATTTGTTGATTTCTTATTCATTCGGTATGTTTTAAATTTGTCCTACTCTGTAATGTTACAGGTCTTCCAAGCAAATCCTTCCACCCGAGAAAATTGTTGGAAGACCACACTATAAAAAAAATGGTCAAAGGAAACTTTCCAAAAAAGGAAAAAAAGGAAAAAGGAAAGGCCAAGGTTCGAAAGTCACCTCCAGCCAAGCGTGGCAGGAAGTCGGGCAAAGAATTCATGGAGAATTTGTTTCAAGCTTATTCTGAGGATACACCATTTTATATCAAGTCATTGATTCATGGATGGGAGGGCCATGCAAGAGGTCGGACCTTGGGGGAGAGGAAGAAACTGGCATGGAGAATAATTGAATCATCGGATACTTTTGAATAAAATTTTCGAGCAGTCTCATTTATGATTCAATTTGAACATATTGGCTGCTAAAATGCCTTATGGTTAAGGCAATAATGTTTGTTCAAGAGGTCAGGGGTGAACCTAAAGTTGCATCAAGTTTAGCTGAGATCAACAGGTCCATTCAGGAAATGAACCTTCGGCAACACCATCAATATGTTCGCTTAGGAAGAATCAAGAAGGAGTTGCAATCCATGCACCAGGTTGATATGCCTGGCTCCAGCATGAAAGACCCAAATCCTGTGGAGTTAGATGATCACTGATGGAACCTCTTTTCTGTGTTAATGAGAAATGATCATCCTTGTTTTAATTTTTGAAAATGTTAGTAGATAGTTTTTACTTTAATATTATGTGCAAATACCGATATTAGCTACTTGAAGACAGTTAGAAACAGACTCAAGATGTTTATGTTTTGGATGACCTATGACTGACCTATGACTCGTTAAGATGGCCAAAAGACCTAGTTTCCTACGGGTAGGTTGAGGCCTAAAGTTGTATTTTTTTACTTTCTTTTTGTTTATAAATAGAAAATAGAAAGGATCTACAAATTTTACAAAAAAAAAAAAAAAAATAGATTGATTTTTAAACCCCCATACTGGGTTGTTTTTACGTGAGATCTTCCACCCTCATATTGGGTTACCCCATACTGGGTTGTTTTTACGTGAGATCTACCCCCATACCAGGTTGTAGAGAGGCGTGTTCGTAACACTCTTTATATTTTAAATTTATATTGTGTTTATACATAATAATAATAATTAGATTGATTTTTAAATAGGGCCGACATGAAATTATAAATGTTAAATACTAAACATTAGGTTTACTTTTACATTTAGTTTATGTTTACATGTTTAAGTTTAAGTGTTTATGTGAGATCTACCCCCATACTGGGTTGTAGAGCGCCTCTTATAAATGTTAAATGCTAAACATTAGGTTTGCTTTTACATTTAGTTTACATGTTTAAGTTTAAGATTTTATGTGAGATATACCCCATACTGGGTTATAGAGCGCCTCTAGGCACAATACAAAAATAAAAATAATGTTAAAATGAAAATATTTGGAAATAATGGAGAAAGTAGTTGTTATAGGTTTAGATTATGTTTTTATTTAGGATTTAGATCCTAATTTCTAGGAGTCTATTTTGATCTCCCTAAATGAATGTAATCTTATAATTATTTATATCTCTCCTTGATTTAAGCGACATTGTTGTTTGGAAGCCTCTGGGTGCAACTTGTCTCACCTATGCCTGATTCATTCTCCAATTTTTGTCTTCGAATTTTTATTTTGGCATTAGAGCCGTCAGGAATGAGGCAAGTCTCTAGAGGAGAGCTTAGAGAACTACCCCATATGTATTGTGTATTTCCAGCGTAGATTCATTGCAGAATCGCCAATTTATTTTCCAAGGTTCCCATCACTGTATATTAAGTGTGTGAGGGCGCATAAGAGTACATAAGAGAATTGAGTCACTCGTGGAGCTGACCAGAGTATTTGCGTGGCCTATGGATGTCCTGTAGCACTATTGAAGAACATTGTTTATAGGTGGAAGTTGCAGTTGGTTTGAGCGGTGCAATGGAGCTGTAATCCACTGAATTGGAGTTGTAGTCAATGGTGGGAGCCTATTGAAGAAAGCCACAGAGTTGTTGGATGGCTAGTGTGAGTCGTGGGAATTAGTAAGCCTATGTGTGAAGTTATATTTTTAATTGTTGTGTGGAGTCAAGACCTGTGCATGGCTCGAGTTGAAAGCTACACATTGTGACTAGGTTGTGTATTGGCATAAGAATTGCGCACACTTGGGAGAAGCGAACTCAGTTAAGTGTGTGGAGACTGAGTCTTATGTGTGGAGAAGACTGTGTCGCCCATTGAGGGCCATGAATCCATAATCACAACTTACAAGGAGAGCTTGCTGCATTTGGAGGATTATTCATTACAGGTTCTGAACGCTTCAAGGCCAAGCGCTGGCAAGGAGGCAGAACGATCCCCTACAAAGGTTGAAGCTTGTAAGGCATCCTGTCAAGCTGTGATTGATCTCAACCTTATGAGCTTGCAGTGTACCAATAAGTGAAGCGACTGACAATGTGAAGCTAAGTTGGATATTTTTGTTTGATTAATTGGATCAACACACATTGTATAAAGGGAAGTGTGATGAAGTGGGTTAAATTATGAAATTTTCCATTGCAGCAATGCATCACAGATCTCTTACATGGTAAGGTGTGATGGACAATGAACATTGAAATGTGTAGTTTTTTGTCAACAGATGGTAATTTGTGAGTACGCTGCTGATGACAATG
This sequence comes from Pinus albicaulis, assembly GCA_034641835.2. NCBI lineage: Eukaryota > Viridiplantae > Streptophyta > Pinopsida > Pinales > Pinaceae > Pinus > Pinus albicaulis. The sequence goes on along the minus strand of CM076579.1, from coordinate 311,429,005 downwards.
TGTATTTCAAATAACATTTTTTTAATGTAAAAACAATGCAGAGAAGTGGTGATGGAAATTTGTTGTCTTTGGAAAACAAATTTGCAGAAGAGTATTGGTGGATCACAAAAAGTTATTCTTTGGAATTTCTTGGCATTGCATATTTGTTTACTGTAGAATTTCGTATCAAAATGAATAATCCTCTCGTAGAAACCTATCTATATGAGGCCAATAAATTGGATAGATCGAATTATGTTAATTGGAAATTTAAGCTGCAGACTTTGATGGAAGGATATGGCATATCGACAATCACAAATGGAGATGAAGCAAAGCCAAGTGTGGCTAGAGGTACAACAACAACATCAATCCAATATTGGGAGAAGATGGAGAATAAAGAAAATGTATTATTAAGGATGTTTGTGAAAGATAATTTAATTCTTTGCAAGACTTCTAATGAAACTTGGACTACACTTAAGGATCTCTATGAGACAAAAAATATAAATCGTGTGCTCTTTTCGAAAAGTAAGCTCCTTTCCATTAAATTCGAAGAAATTGAATCTATCAGTGATTTCATTTCAAGAATTAAATATTTGAAAGATAAGTTTAGAGACATAGGAGAATCATTATCTAATATTGATCTTGTTACAATTACTTTAAATGGAATATCAGAGGACTATTATATCAAGATGTTCATTACAAGTTTTGCAACAAGGGAGAAAGCTCCCACTTTTGATGAATTGATAGGTATAATTATGCAATAAGAAGAGAGACACAGAGATTTGAAGCCTCAGAATCCAAACTTAACACTTTTGACGAAGAAGAATTTTTCGAAGGAAAATAGGGAGAAGGAAGTAAAGGTGGAAGTCTATTTCAAAGAAGGCCCTCTCCAAAGCCAAATCAAGGTATGTCACTTGCTAGAAATGATTGTAGAATGAAATGTTTTTATTCTGGTAAGATTGGGCATCTTTCCAGAGATTTCTATAAGAAGAAAAGTGATGAATCCAGACATAAACACATAAGAAATTCATGGAATTTTGCAGGATAAACCCTGAACCTTGACCTTAAAATTTTTAAGTTGTTTGTGTCTAATGTTGCGTTGTCTACTAAAACTGATGATGTTAATGCATGGTTAATGGATTATGGAGCCTCAATCCACATGACATGCAATAAGAAATGGTATGATAACTTCAAGGAAACGAGCAATGGTGCCAACATCTATCTTGGAGATGGTCTTGCACATCAAATCAAGGGATATGGATACATTCTAGTAACATTGCCAAATGGAAGTGTTAGAAACATTCATAATGTTATGCATATGCCTGGGATCAAGAAAAATATTATCAGTGTCCACAAAAATATATCAAAATTTGAAGATTGAATTTTTCAAAACACACTGCATAGTAAAGAATTTACTGAATCACTATAAATTTGTTGCTTCAAGAGTTAGAGTTGGAGGTTTGTACAAACTTGATGTCACCTGCAAGAGTCATCAAGCAATGAATTCTACAACTATGTCAACAAAAATTCTTTGGCACTAGATGTATGGTCATATTAATTATCATGATTTTTTGTTGTTGCATAAATAAAGAATGGTTGAAGGAATCCCTATGTTAAAGAATTAGTATGTTTCTTGTGAAGGTTGCGCATTCGGAAAAATGCACGGAGATGAATTTCCTTCTAACTCTGATAGGAGAAGAAGAGATGTATTAGAACTTGTGCAAATTTATGTTTGTGGACCAATGCAGATGAGATTCCTAAGAGGAGCTTACTATTTTCTATTAATATTGATGATTGCACAAGGTATACTTGGGTTTACTTTCTTAGGATAAAGAGTGGTATTTTTGAGTTTTTAAAAGGATTCAAAAATATGGCAGAGAATCCAACATGAAGTTCATAAAAATCATCCATTCATGTCAAGGGGGAGAGTACAGGATGGGTAACTTCTTCAAGTACTACAAAGATCATGGAATAGTGTAGCAATTTATAGTACCCCGCACTCCATTAACATTATTTTTTGGCTCCTCCTTCTTTGAGTCACACATGACTCCTGTTTTATTTATATCTCTCTCGCTCTTCGTACAACCAAACTGGAAAAAATATTCTTTCTCTGCATTTATTTTCTATCTCTCTTTCTCTTCGCAAAAGAAACCTTGACAAAATATTCACTCTTTATTGCAAGACTAGTCTTGTATCCTAAACATAATAACAACAACTACGAGTCCAAGATTTTATGGTTTATATGTGCTTCACTACAAAAATGAAACCTAGCAAGGCGAACACTTCATGGGGGACGATCCAAAAAACTAGGAATATTCATATTATTGGAAATCTAGACTGGAAGAATAGGATAAGGCTCAGATCAATAACTACTTTGCTCCTCAGGGGATTGGATTTCGTTCCATATGACCATATGATATGGCCTTGTCTAAACTTGCATTCCTACAAATCTAGATGTGGGTCCACTTATATGCAACAAGTTCCTAGATATCTGGATTGTCATTCACTATGATTGATTTTAACTCCAGTTTTGGGGCATTTAATAACCCCTTGTATGATCAAGTGTTGGGACCATATCCTTAAATGACTATATCTAACTTGTGATCCATATATCCAAGCATTTAAATATTTTTTGCACAATCAGGCCTCTAGATGCTTGGATACCATTTAAAATTCTCCATGAAATCTAGATTGATCTAGAACTTTGACCATTTTTTTAACTTCATGCATAGTGTGATCTACTAAGGCTTAGGCTATTTGTGCATGATTTCTTCAACTCTAAAGGGGAAAATGCATAGATATCTCCTTCTCACGCAGAACACTGACCAAACCGACTCTCTTAATTTGGGTTTGAGCTTAACCATGCATATTTGACATAAAAATACAATTTGTTGACCATTTCGAGAGAAATGAAATTAAAAAAAAAACTCCACCAAACCATATCCTTCACACGAATCCCAAGGCTTTAGGCACTGTCATGTCAAAATTGAAGAACCATTTAGAAATTTCAACATGGTTCTCTTGACACATCATCCTTGCCATTCCACTTCCATGTGTTAATCATAAAAGGGCCCTTGGCCACCCAAAAAGGCTATATCTACCTGCCATTTGTCATGCTCACCAGTTGCCACATGTACTTACAACTTAATGTCCACGTCAATACCACTTGGCGTCTACGTGGAAGTGCAACCTATTCTCCAACATTTTTCACCCACTACTTGTCACCTGCCATTATATTTCACACAAAGGAAGTCTTATCCAAATAGTCCAATAGACACCTAGGTGCTTCTCACCAGGCTCCCCATGACCGAGTGCTTTGACCAATGGTCTTGCCACTCGATCGCTCATTGCTCACCATGCTCATTCTAATAGACATTCTTTTGTGCTTCAGGTGATACAATAAACACTTTGGTGCTTATTACTAGGCTCCTTGGCAACTAAGCATTGTGACCAGTGTATTTTTGGGTCACCACTCATCATCCATTGGCTTTGTGTTCATTGTGTGCAAAGGGAACTTAAATTCCTTTGACGGTTCGATAGATGCTTGAGCTCTTATCACTAGTATCCTTGGAAATTGGGCACTGTGGCTAGTGGCTTACCGAATTACGCTCTTTGGCCATCAACACATCCCTCCTAAGATTCCACCTTCCACTACCAATTGGCGCCAATCTGAAGAGGTGGTCCTCACGGGAGGTTAAGCCTTTGGAACCATGAATGTACTTCAACACTTCAAACTCTAATTTTTCCTCATCCATTAGGGGTTAGGCTAAGTGTCATATATCATTGGAAAGGTATTTGAGAGAGCAATCCAAATAAGCACTTTTCATGTGCTTTTGAACAATTTCCTTTAGATAAAAATGCACTCAAAGATAGACTACTCAACAAAAAACCAAGTCATCATGAGCTTAACAAAAAAAATTAACACATTAATAACAAAATAAGCATCATGCATGAAAATTCAACAAGCTCCCTCTGAACTTGACATTAATGACTGCAATTGACATCAATGACTGCAGTTGACATCAATGACAACATATATGAAATAATTATATATATATATATATGGCATATTTTACAAGCAATAGGAACTTGTATTAATAATTGGGTTGTATTAGTCATAAGCACATCCAAAATTTTGTATATTGTGTATAAAAATTGCCAATTTTGATTGATAGTATCACATTCCCTCTTTTTGACTTCATTGTGATAGTCATGAAAATCACAGGCCAGTTGCTCCATTGCTGCTAAAACCTGGCGTAGCTATGCTTGTAAAGAATAAAAGGGAAGAGGTAGGTTGACACGTCTAAGCAAGATCACAAGCTACTCCTCAACCTCGTCCCCACCATCCTACAACTCCATTCGATGTACTACCCCTTGGCCATGAGGACCAACACTTCTTTGGGCCCGTCCTTGCTAGTTTTGCATGGTGCTCCAGTTAGCCACCTCACTCAACCCACACAAAGATTTCAAACCAACGTCTTGGTTTCCATGATATATGACCTACCAAAACACCCAAAACACCTGACTAGCCAACCCGTCCATTCCCCACATGAATGACTGAAAGTAAAAACTTCCACTAGCTCCAAGACAACCACCTTTTGACCTCTAGTATGCATCAATACAACAAACCCTCTTTGCAGAACCATTCCACTAGTAGAGATGCCACCAACCCACACTTCTACAGACCCTCTGTCCCAGCAAGAGACTTCTAGACCCCACACCACAAAATGAAATTTGGAGAGCTTCCAGCTCGCCTTCACACCTAACCTCGAGAGACAAATGACTACAGTGAGAAAGTGCATGAGTTGCACTAGGGTTTCCATTAAACTCTATGGACACAAACCCCATGACACTCTAAATGCCACTACAAAGACCCTACCATGCAAAATCCAAAGTAAAATGAAAATTGAACAATAAAATAATACTTGCTCCAACGAGAGAGGGGAAGTCTTCACGATCAATTCAATTGCAACATTGTCTAATTTGTAACCCACTCACTTCGCTACCAAATTCATCCACAACTAGAACCTCCTGAAGTAAACCAGGGTCCTAAATGATTATCCCCGAAACCACTTCTTTGACAAAATTATCACCATTAATCCTTGAATTCTTGCTCATCTTCAAACTTGCAGAATTGAAGGTAAAATATGGTTGTCACAAGTAGACACCCTGCGCTCAAAGGAAAATAATCTCCTCCGACAATTCACTTACTATAACCATAAATCAACCATCAAGGCTTGCGTTAAACCAACCAATACAAACAACCTGCATGAATCCTTGAAACTTATTAACCCTCGCTCCAGTTGTAACTTCTCCGACACTCATCGTCATTTAATTGCCGCATGAGACCTGAGTAATTAGCCCCTCATGAACTTACGTCACTTCGTTCATCACCCCATTGGGAACCGACCATCCATATATTAATCATTAATACTTAAATATAATTTCTAAAATCCATACTCTAAAATAATAACACATATTAACATAAATATTTAAAATTATTTTAATTAAATACAATTTTTAAACTCTTAGTATTAATTACTCAATTATTAATTAAAATATTTATAATCACGACTTTCCATTTAAATTATACTACCAAAAAAATGAAATTTTTTAACCAAAGTGTATTAAAGGTTTTCTCAATATATTGTGTTCCGCTTCGAATTCACTTAAAATTTCCGCTCATATTTTGTCTTTTTCTTGGTTTCGCTTGATAAAAATTCCGATACATTGCCCGGATTGGGTTGTGAATGGTTTTTAAATTTTCAAAATTTCAAAATTAATAAGATTATTAGAGTCCAAATTTAAATATTTTAAAATATTAGTTATGCAATTATTGAGATAGTTCTATATTTGAAGGTGATTCTCACTTTTAAATTTTCTTTACAAAACTAAATCATCTTTTTTTTTTTTTTAATTCATTAAATTAAATCGCTTTAATTTTTTTTAAATTTGAATCCGTCTCAATTTTGTTGTCATTTATGGAAAATACAAAGAAGATGATGGCAAAGACATAAGTGGTTGCAAGCAAAATGATCCAAGAATAAGAGCAATTAAAGTATGATTGCAAAGACATAAGTGGTTGCAAGCAAAATGATCCAGGAATAAGAGCAATTAAAGTATGGAAAAGGTAAAGATGGTAAACAAATAATGACTTTGGAGCCATTTCTAGTATAATAGATCATCTCAAATGTTATTAGAAACTACTCAGATGGATAGAGCTTTGAAGGAGCTTTCCAGTGGTATATGTAAGTTGAAAATGGCATTCTCGAACAAAAGTTATTGCTAGTCAAAGATCAAGAGCCCCAAAGTGAAAGGTTGCTCAACCAAACTTGGTGTTAAATCCAAAATGGTGAAAATTTGGTGTTTTTCCAAATTCAGCGGAATGGATTGGCAGAGCAGAGAAATGTCAAAAAGTGGGCATCTTTGTGTGATGGATGTGCGCTACACATCCTCTTAACCCCATAAGAGAAATTGCGGAGGGCCATGTTTTCCCAAGGGTTAATATTGAAAGGGGTGCTACTATTGGTGGTATTTCCTGTAGAAATTATATACAATATGCATGCATACTGCCAAACTCCCCTGATCTAACTATTAAATCCACTGTTAAATACATAATCCTTCTACTCAATTCTTTGCGGAAATTAAATCGCCAATTGCAAACATATGAAGAAAAATCAATCGCACATAACAAGATGTTTTATCGGGAAAGCTTAAAGCTAAAAACCCGAACTATCATATATTATGTATATCATGGAATCATGAAACAATCTCATACAAAGCTCAGCTGTTAGAGCTCTCAGTACAATATAAAATCATCTCACACTGTCATATAAAAATTGGTTCACACATGCACCAATTCACTGCCTCCTGACAACCTGCCTCCACTATGCAATCCCTGCTGAAAAAAATACCTGAATGAATTCGATCTTGCCTTGCTTGTACTGCGCCATCCTCATTGGAAACTCCAATGTGTGTGTAGATGCATTGAATGCATCACTATAGTCACAATTGATAGTCAAACACACCCTTTCACCTATCTCTCCACTGGGTCTCCATTGGATCTGACATGAAAGTAGTTAACTACTGTATTTCTTTAGTTGCAAGTAAGACACTACTTGTGAATTAATTAAATAATTAATTCACTCATATTTCACTAGTGTATCTTTAGTTACAACTGAGTTTAAATCACTTAACTGAGTTAAACTAAATAACAACTCACATAACAACTCTTCCAACTTTGTTACAACACACTCAGTTACAATGAATTCCATCATGCATGAGTCACCAACCAACCTTGCAACTCATAATTTCTTCGGCTAATTGGTTTTCCACATCAGTTAACTGAGATCAAGTGCTCCAAGATAATAAGTTATTATTTATTGTTTGATTATCATTAAGGGCTAATAATAATAGACATGCATTCTATTTTTAGATATGCGATCTATAAATAGACTTCGCCTATGTTTTAAAAATCGAAACTCATCTAAAGATAGAATTTGCTCAACAATCTAGAATCAACATCCTGCTAATTTTAGAATATGCTCACCATTCTAAAAATAGAGATACACCTAAAAATAGCCTGCGGGCCCCACCTAGTGCATGTGCTTAATTTTCACTAGGATAATCATCTTGTTGAATCTCAACACTCCCTTTCCACAAGAAAGCGATTATCCTTCACCCCGATCCTGTCTTTATGGTATTTGAATTTGCTCTTGGTGAGTGCCTTCGTCAAAATATATGCATCCTGATCTTCCGTACAAATGTATTGAAGCAACATGATCTTCCACTGCACACAATCTCTGATATGATGATACCATATATCTATATGCTTAGATATATCATGAAACACAGGATTAATCGAGAGTTTAATGAAACTCTGATTATCACAATGAATCACTGTAGGATCTAAATGAGAACTGAACAAACTGACCAAGATCTTCCTCATCCAGATAGCCTCACATGCAGCTTGACTTGCTGCCATGTATTCCGCTTCCGCTGAACTGAGTGCCATAGATCTATATTTCTTGCTGTACCAAGAAACATATGTAGTTCTGATACTAAAAACCCCTCCTGATGTGCTCTTTCTGTCCGTTGGGCTGCCTGCCCAATCTGCATCCGTGAAGCCATGCAACTTCACCTCATCCGTCTGTCTGTACCATAAGCCATACTCAGATATGCCCTTGAGATATCTTAGGACATTCTTGCCCACCTTCCAAAAGAGCTTGGTAGGCTTAACCATCACTTGACTAAGCTGGTTCACTGCATAGCATATGTCTGGTCTTGTATCAACTAAATACATGAGCGAACCCACCAAATATCGATAGACAGTAGCATCCACTACCTCTGTCAATGTAGCATCCTCTTTCCTCCAATTTCCTGGAAGAGGAGTATCCATGGTTTTGTATTCCTCCATGTGAAACTTACTAAGTATCTCCTGAGCATAATTGCCTTGAGACAAAAGCAGTTCACCTTCTCGCTTCCATATTTCCAATCCAAGGAAATAATGAAGGAGGCCCATATCCTTCATCTCGAACTCCTTTGCAAGGTCCTCCTTGCATGAGTGTATCAGCTGCTCATCACCAGTCAGTATTAAATCATCAACATAAAGAACAATGATTAAAATCTTACCCTCCACCATAATCTGGTATAGCTTTGCATCCACCTCACTCTTGGTGAAGCCAAGTCCAGTGAAATAGCTATAGATCTAAGTGTACTAAGCACAGGGTGCTTGCTTCAACCCATACAACGCTCTTTTGAGTTTGCACACATGCGACTTGCTGCTGAAGATCTCAAATCCTTCAAGCTTCTTAATGTGCACTTATTCCTCAATGATCCCATTAAGGAACACAGTCTTCACATCCATCTGATGAATGTGCTAACCGATCTGCGCTAAGAGAGCAAGAATGGTCCTTATGGAAGAACACCGTGTGACAGGTGCAAAGGTTTCTTCATAATCAATCCCCTCGATTTGTGAGAAGCCTCGGGCAAAAAATCTTGCCTTATACTTCTCATTGCTCCCATCAATAACTTGCTTTACCTTTTAGATCCATTTTGAACCTACCATTGATTTATCAACTAGCCTTGGAACAATTTCCCAAGCACTGTTTCTGACAATGGAGTCATACTCCTCCACCATTGCATCTACCTATGTGGGCTCTTGCACTACTTCCTGAAAAGAAGATGGCTCTTTCACAATACATTTGCTCATGAGAGCCATGTATCCAATAAATCAGTCAGGAGACTGTCTCTGTCTGCACTGTGAAGTAGGGGCTCCTACATTATGTGTCACATCAAGCTTTAGCCTCTCAGCTTCTGTGGTACGCCTTATGCCAGTTCTAATGTTTGGCTTTGCATGAGTGGAATCCTCCACTCCATGATCCTCCTCCTGTGGCCAATCCACATCTTGAGGCTCATCTTTGGGAACAAGTAGTAAATTCTCTGCATGCAAGTCTAGCTCCCTCTCAAGCATAGCTCGTGCAACACCCATGATCATTCTGTTATTCCTCTCTATGACCCCATTCTGATGTGGTTTATGAGGTGTTATGAGTTCTCTTTGAATTCATTCTTTGCTACAGAAGTCTTTGAATTCATTCGAGATATATTCACCACCATTATTGCTCCACAGAGCCTTCACTTGATTCCTTGAATCTTTCTCCACCAACGCTTTAAACTCACAGAACTTTGAGAATGTTTGATATTTCTTCTGCATGAAGAAGATCCAACATCTACGAGAATAGAAATCAACAAAAATAACATAATAATTGTGCTTTTCTGTTGAAGCAAACGATAATTGTCCACACACGTCTTTATGTACTCTCTCCAGGATCACCGAAGCACGGTTTTCCTTTTCATGAAAGGTGGCCTTCACAAACTTACCCATAGGACATCCCTTTCACTGATCTATCTATGCAAGTGTACCCTTGGGAATTTCGGTAGAAATCTACTGCAAATCTTCAGGGCGCCATGGTGAAGATGGCCCAATTTCTTGTGCCATAATTCTCCCTCATCGCATCTCACCACTTCTTCTTCTTTGCCCACCATTGCAGCGCAACCATATACCTCTAGCTTGTAGAGATTCTTGACTCAAATCCATATCCTCTTGGTTTGACCCATTGTTTTATGTCACAGGAAGGATTTTCCATCATTTAAAACAACGTCATAACCTTTGTCCTCCAACATTGCAACTGAGACCAAGTTCTTCTTTAGACCTGGAACATGCATAACATATTTCAACATAAATGGTTTACCTGAATCCCTCTCAAAGGTAATGGTACCAATGCCAGTCACACTATATCGTCCATCGTCACCCATCTCTATATGAATTTGGAGATCTTTCTCCTCCAAGTCGCTGAAAAGCTCCTTATCTCCCGTCATGTGGAAGGAAGCACCACTATCAAGATACCACACCAATCCCATTGCGCTTGAAATCAAGCATGCGATAAAAGAGAAATCAAGTTCAAATTGTGAGGCAAGGGCCTCACCAGTTGCAGCTTCAGTAGCCATCTTGTTCTTCTTTTACTATGGGAAGTTAGTGGTGAGATGCCCATGTTCGTGACAATGAAAACACTTTAGCTTGGACAAATCCAGCTTCTTGCCTTTAGCCTCAGATTTTGGATGGGATTTCTTCCCCTTCCCTTTCCTTGCTTTGGCAGCCAAAACATAATCCTCTTCATCATCATGTTTTGATGAAGAGCCACCCCTAGTACTCCTCCTTATCTCCTCCTGTATTAGATCCGACCAAAGTCGCTCCCAATTCGACAGTTTATCCCGCCCATTGACAGAGTCTTGATAACTGTGCCAACTCTTTGTAAGTCCAAGGAGAGCCAAGCTCACCAAATCATCATCAGAAACTGTAATTCCCACACTCCCCAGCTCATCCCTACATTGGAAAAACTTCGTGAGATACTTTGGAATACTGTTGCGCTTCTCCATTTTGATTTTTCTGAGTTTATCTTTCAGTGCCAACTTCCTATGGTCGCTGCTGCTTTGGAAAATATTTTTCAAATCCTTCCACATTGCAAATGGAGTGGCTTTCCCGTGAAGGCTTGACACAATATGGTCTTTCACACCTTCCAATATAATTCTTCTTGTCTTCGCTACTTTCTTTTTCCAGGCATCAAGTAATGCGGAATCCATCGAAGTGGGCTTCAGAACACACTATTGATGAACTCTTTCAAGCCATTGTATTCAAGCACACCTCTATCATGTCCTTCCAGGATATGTAGTTTGAGCTGCCCTCGAGTGCATACTCCAATCGTAACTCATTGAAATCCATTTCAATGTTTACTCAACTGTCGCACCAAGAAATTATTGCAACAAATTTGAATTGTTCCACCAAAACAACTCAACACTGCTTCAATATTTCAATCTTCAATGATTAACACTGCTCCGATGCCATGTAGTAATTTATATACAATATGCATGTATATTACCGGACTCCCTTGATCTAGTAATTAAATCCATTGTTAAATACATAATCCTTCTACTCAATTCTTTGCGGAAATTAAATCGCCAATTGCAAACATATGAAGAAAAATCAATCACACATAACAAGATGTTTTACTGGGAAAGCTTAAATCTAAAAACCCCAAATATCATATATTATGTATATCATGGAATCATGAAACAATCTCATACAAATCTCAGCTCTTAGAGCTCTCAGTACAATATACAATCGTCTCAAACTGTCATACAAAAATTGGTTCACACATGCACCAATTTACTGCCTCCTGACAGCCTGCCTCCACTGTGCAATCCCTGGTGAAGAAGATCCCTGAATGAATTTGATCTTGCCTTTCCTATACTGTGCAATCCTCATTGGAAACTCCAATGTGTGTGTAGATGCATTTAATGCATCACTATAGTCACAACTGATAGTCAAACACATCCTTTCACCTATATCTCTACTGGATCTCCACTAGATCTGATATGCAAGTAGTTAACTGTTGTATTTCTTCAGTTGAAAGTAAGACACTACTTGTGAATTAATTAAATAATTAATTCACTCATATTTCAATTAACTGAGTTAAACTAAATAACAAATCACATAACTACTCTTCAAACTCTGTTACAACTGTGTCACACTCAGTTACAACGAAGTCCATCATGCATGAGTCACCAACCAACCTTGCAACTCGTAATTCCTTTAGCTACTTGGTTTGCCACATCAGTTAACTAAAATCAAGTGCTCCAAGAGAATAAGTTATTATTTATTGTCTGAATATCATTAAGGGCTAATAATAATCGACATGCATTCTATTTTTAGATATGCGATCTATAAATAGATTTCGCCCATGTTCTAAAAATAGAAACTCATCTAAAGATAGATTTTTCTCAACCATCTAGAATCAACATCCTGCTAATTTTAGAATATGCTCACCATTCTAAAAATAGACATACACCTAAAAATAGCCTGCGAGCTCCACCTAGTGAAGGTGATTAATTTTCACTAGGAGCATCATCTTGTTGAATCTCAACATTTCCCAAACAACCGATCAGAGAGATAAACGACGTAGATTAAAAGCGAGACCCCCTCCCATTTCAACACTAAACCACCCATAGGGGGTTGATGAAAACCATAGAAGTAAGCACATGTCTAAGGTAGCAGAGGCATGGCAGTGGAAAAAATTCTCATTGGTGGAAGTTGCGGCGCGAAGAAGCCCACAAACATGTCACCCTAAAAGGCCACATCTTGGAAGGGTGATCTTGGAAGAAACTCCTCGAAGATTTCCTTGAGATTTTACATTTTGAAGTTCTGAGATCTTGAGATGTTCCAAGATTCGAGACCTAGGGTTTTGTGAATTAAGGGGTTTAAATTGGATTTGTCTACCAATGCGACATAATAGCCCGTACAATAGTTTTTTACCGTAATTCGGTAACAAAAAATTCAAAAAAAGAGATAGTTGGAGTGTTTGAATTTCATTTTTGATAGTGGAAATGGATTCATCACTATAAAAAACCCTTAGGGCACCCAAAATACTCAAGTTTAACAACTGTAAACAAGATTATGATAAATCTTTACCAAAATTTTTTAGAATCTTACTAGAATTTCTGGGTTATTCTATGGGTTTTTTAGATTACATCGTTTAAATTTGGTAGTTTTATTTCTAAATAAAATTGGAAAAAAACTAAGGCCCTAGGACCCTCTTTCTACCGTACTACTAACTTGGAGACTTGACAACATGGGACTATTTAGACGAGACACATGGCATGATTTGATTGGTTGAAGGAGACACGATGGCAGTATGAACTTAACATTACATGGCCCATTTTGAACGTGACACATGGCATGTATATTAAACATTTTTAGGTACCTACGATGGACAAAAAAGGGTGACACGTGGAACTACTCTGTGAGTGACACGTGGCATCCTTGTGAAGGTGGCAGACATGCTAGAGCATAGGTGGCATTATTGTTGCAAGGACACATCATCTGAGATGAAATAATCTTAGAAGAAACTATCTTGTGATTTATAGAAGGATGCATAAGTAGTAAAGTATGAGAAATTAGCTCTGAGACATGGTGGCGTTGAGGTGGCATCTCGGTGAAAATGTGATTGGTTCGTGAGGACATGTCATATCAAAGGAAAATCACCCCAGAAGGACCCTTCTTGGAAGAAACAATCTTAGAAGTATTCATGAGAGTCTCTAACAGAAAGTTCTAAGAAGAAGGAAGCTAATAAATAATGAATATTGATGGTAGGACACGACAACATGTTTTTCCCAGAGGATGCGATAGACAGGTTTTCTCAACGTTATTTTGGTTGCTTCTAGAGGAAGTGTGGTGGAATTGTAGGAACATTCTCTTGGAAGAAACGTTATTGGTGGTAAACCAGGAAGCTCCACTGAATTTTTGTCGAGAGATTTTTTAGCGTAAAATAAATGTCGGGAGCTAAATTTTGGGGCAACCCCAGGTTTGATGCAGACATAATACCATGAGGACAAAAGTTTTTAATAAATAGTGGATAATCCCTTTAGGGCTAGGAAAAAATGTTTTGGGCTTAAGTATTGTGTGAAGAGGTTGGTAACTTGGTGAAATTTGGTGTTTATGCAACATTTGGAGGTTTGGAACCAAATATGCAGTGCATAAAGTTTAAAAATAAAGGAATGAAAGAGTTGGCAGCTAGGATGGCAGAATGGATAGATTTAAAATCAGGTTTAGAAAAAATTTCTAAATTCGTAGTAAACCAAATTTAGAAGAAACATTGCTAAATCCTGTAACTTAGCATAATGGAGGAAAACAACAGTTAAACTCAAATTTTCTCACAGAGACAACAAATCAAAGATTGAATACTTGTTGTGCACATTAAGAGACATTTTATAACTATAAAATCAATAATTAAATGAGATCAAAGACTATGATATGTGAAATTCAAGTGAAATATGGCTAAAGCTAAAAGACCTAAAAATATCAAAATTTTTTATTTATAAGCAGAGTTGAGTTGGTGCGTTGTATTAAGATTTTATTGTTCAAAGATGGATAATGGTGGTTTTAATAGTGATAAGAGATTTTTGAAAGTTATTTTATGGTGTTTATGGTGAGATATTGAGTGAAGAAACTTATTTTTTTTTTAAAGGAAGTAGCTTTCATGATTTGAGTTTGAAAATGGAATGAAAGATGAATCATTGAGGTCAAGCATGTGGTAGCTTGTAAATCACGAGTTGTAACTCCTTCCAGTAGTGGGTGGTAAATAGTTAGGGGTTGGAACTCCTTTTAGTGGTAGTTGACAAAATAGGAGTTGTAGTTCCTTTTAGTTGTGGCTGATAAATTAGGGAGTAGTAGCTTCCTTCTGGTCATAGCTAGAGAACCTTGTAATAACAAGTAGAAGCTTGAATGTGTGAAATAATTGAAGAGAAGTTTAAATAATGTATGTGTCTTGCTTGAGTTTCTTATATTTCTTCTTGTGATGTCTACATGAATTTTTTCTGAAGTATTTATTGATGTTAGGATAGTAATCTTCATTAGTGAAAGAACTTTTAAATTCCTACAATATTGATTCACCCCCCCGGGGGCAATATTGTCCTTGTTTCTAACAATTGGTATTAGAGAAAAAGAAGGCTAGTCTAGATAATTTTCAAAGCTAGAATCAAAGATCACAGACCATGGAAAAATAGGAAGTAGAACACACCAATAGGGAACCTATGTTTAATGGGAAAAACTATGTGTTTTGGAAAGTTAGGATGAAAACCTATGTTCAGTCATTGGGAGCTTATGTATGGGATGAAGTGGAGCAATAATATAAAAAACCTCCAACCTTAATTACTAGAGATTAGAAGATGGAGTTTACATGAAATAATAAATCTATGAATTATGTGCTTGCTTGCCTACTTAAATAAAAAAATTTCAAGGTCATAGAATGATCTACTGCAAAATCTATATGGGACAAGATGAGTAGCTGCTATGAAGGTGACAACAAGGTAAAGCAAGCCAAAATTCAAGGTTTTAAAATTCAATTTGATTCTTTAAAGATGAATGATGATGAAGATATGGCTAAAAAATTTCTTAGAGTTCATGAGGTTGTTAACACTATAAGAGGCCTTGATGAAAAGTTAGAAGAGCCTTTAGTAGTTCAAAAGGTGCTAAGATCTCTCCCTGATATATTTAATCCCAAGGTTTCAAGCATTGAGGAGATGATTGAGTTGAAGAATCTCACTTTGGACCAACTACTTGGCACTCTTACTTCCTATGAGATGAGAATTTCTAATGGAAAGCCCATAATAAAGGAGCCACCCTTCAAAGCAGATAAGAAGCCCAAGGAAGAAAATAATGATTCATGTTGTGAATTAGATGAAGAGGAAGTTAAGTTTGTGAGGAAGCTCAAGAGAGGCTTAGGAAATTATAAAGGTAACCTACCTTTTAAGTGCTTTAATTGTGGTAAAATTGGTCACTATGCTTCCAAGTATCCTAAAAAGAAGAAGAAGTAATATGATCCTAGAGATAAGTTAATGAAAGTGAAAAATGATAGAAATAAGGCTAAGAAGAAGAGATTCTAAACCCAAGATGCCATATCCTATGAAAGTGAAAAAAACCAATCTTCAGACGAGGATAAAGATAATGAAAGTTTGAAGGAATTTATACTCGTGGCTATAAACAATATAGAAGTAGAAGCTATTAATTTTGATGAAGAAGAGTTGCAATTCACTTAGAAGGAGAACTAGTTAGTGATCTTGATGAGATAGAAGCACTTGGAAAGGAAAATAAAACTCAGAAATAATTGTTGATTAAAGAAAAATTTGAAGCCATTGAACCTATACCCCTGAAAATTGAAGAAGGTAAGAAGATTCAAGAGGTTATGACACAACAACCTAGTGAGAACAATCAAGCTTGTGAAAGGCTTTAAGGAGAAAATGTTTTTCTATGGAAAGAGCTAGAGAAGGAAAAAACCCAACTGAGCTTTAATTATAAATTTAGAAAATGGATTGAAATTTTAAATGAGCTTATTTAAGCATAGAGAGTTTCCAATAATAAATTTGGTCTTGGATTTGAGGTCAATTAAAGCTCAACAACTGATTTGAAGGGAAAGAAACTGATTACCTTTGTGCAAGAAACAAAAATGGGAGACAACAAAACAACCAGAGATGGGTCAACACAATAACAAAGAGAAAAAGGAAGTACAAAGTCTAACATGAACTCAAAGACAAATCAACATCAATGAAATAGAATGGTCAATTTGAACAATAAAACAAATCCCACACTACAAGGAAGGAGCAACACTGGAGAGGAAAATTGAAGTTATTAGAGGGATGCTCAATGAGACTTTAAAAATAATTTTTCTCGAAAGCGTGAAGGAATTTTTCCAAGTTACTATTTTACATGCACAAATTATGGGAACAAGGAAACAAACTTTAGGGTGAATATGTCTTATTAAAACTCAAACCATGAAGAATAAATTATTAGCCAAATAATTTGTCAATCAGACATAGGATGGACAGACCTAGGTACAAAAATACATTCACTTCTTTGAATAATTTGATTCAATGTCATGTCCATCAAAATTTTGGGCATAGAGAAACTTATTTTATACTTATAAATGAAAGGCTTGATCCAATTATTAAGAAAACAAGCCAGGGACCCAAAGTCTGGAAGGAAAAGGAAAATATAGAGAAATGTAATGTTGTCCTATATGCTCAGAATGAAGGATGCCATTAGTATGATAACAGTGGTTGTTCCAGGAGAATTTCAGGATATGAAAGTAAATTTTTGTCATGGAAACTATTTGAGAAAGGTAATGCGGCCTTTGGAAATAATTCACTTGGTAAGATTGTTGGTAAAGGAGTTGTTAGTATAGAAAATGGAAGAGGTAAATTAAAGAATGTATTGTTTGTTGATGCGTTGAAGCATAATTTAATTAGTGTGTCTGAAATGTGTGACCAAGGTTATGATGTGTTTTTTAAAGGTAAAAATTGTTAAAACAAGTCTGTATGCACTAGAGAAATAGTAGTTGAAGATGTGAGAACAGATAACAATGTCTATGTCCTAAAAGAGAAGACAAAGAGGTGTTTTTCAATCATTGATGAGAGTTGGTTGTGGCATAGAAAAATAATATATATGAACTTTGATCAGATTTTTTAATTGGGTAATAAAAATTTTATAACCCTATTTTCCCCTCCATTATAGTGAAAGAAACCCAAGTTAAACTCACCTCAGTTGCTCGCTAGAATGCATCCCCTTTCACTTTTTCTTTTATTTATGTGAGATTTATTCCATGTTAAAATGGTGGAATTACATGATTGATTTGTTTCTCATAATTTTTTTGTCGCATTTTTATAATTATGAGATAATAATTATTTCATAATTGAGATCATTGAGAAAAATCTCATGATTGTGAAAAAGGTTTCTAGAGTTTTTTATTTCCAAGGAGATCAACTTGACCCACTTGTATATGAGTTGGATAGGGGTCTATTATTATATAAGTATCCTAAATTCTCAAACCCCTAGGTGTCTAGATACATTGTTCTGGAGGATATAATGAACCTATATCATCTCACCAAGAGGAAAAGGGGGAGAGAGAATATCTATACCTTAGCACGAGAGCTCTACTATATTGGGAGGAGGAGACTCTGATGTAATCTTAAGGAGAGGATGCCATTTTTTGATGGTATACATTTGTATATATTTTATGATTAATAGAAGTGAATGTTACCTCCTATCAACTCTAAATGTATAATATATTGTTCATTATTATGTTCATTTCTTTAAGCTAACAATCATCTGTGCAATCCATTTGTGCTCCTTGTTTGGTGCGATTGTGTGCAGGTTCCAGATCTAATTTAGAGGATGTGATCTCTTGGTAAAAGAAGGAATTATTTGTATGAGACCCAACATCCACTACTAATTTGTAAAGATTTTAGGTTCTCACATCAAACCCTTGATATAGAAGTCTATGCATGAATTATTGATTTGATTGATTGGTTTTGGGATTCATTTATTTGTTCACTTCTTGCCATGTACTCCTATGTTTTTTGGTATTATTCTAAGGGCGAAGACTACGGAGGAATGGATCCTAGTGGCTATGTTTAAGGAGTCTGAATATAGCTTAAAGGGAACTACTCCTAGAGGAACAAGTGGTATAAAGGGTAGAAATTGGTTTCGGTCATGGTGGAAATGCTCAAAATATGTAAAGCTCAAGAGGATGGATAATAAGACCACTCATCATAGCAGTTCCTCCAAGAAAAGGTAAAATTCCAAGTGAAAGCGGATGATAGGGTAACCAGATCATGACGATGAAATGAGAAAACCAAGGTTTGTAGTGGAAAAAGAGGCTAATAAAATGCAACAATCACAAGGGATATAGTGTGGAAACCTCCCAAGGTAAGACCAAAAATAAGACAAAAAAGATGACACGAGGTTCAGATTCCAAGTCATGGTGGGTCAGAACGAGGGATTTCGAAAGAAAATAAATGACACACTACATGGATACCAACACAGAAAAAAGGTTCGAACCTATGGAATCCATGATCATGCAAGTTATACCGCCAAGCTACAATGTGCATAAAGAGAGGGCTAATGCCACAACTTAATGGGGTCAAACCTAAGGCACAATGAAGATGGTTATGATAGTCCATAATGCTACTGCGATGTAAATGATACCTAATGCTCTATGCCAGGTTCAAGAGAAACACACCTAAGGTCCAATAGATGTTGTAATAGAAACACCGCCCTATACTATAAAAGACATCTAGAGAGACTATACCCATGGTTAAATCGCATAATGAAATAAATAAAACATGGAGGAGTTAAAAATAATACCATATATTTTTTAGTTTTATGATTTTTTTGGATTTTTCCCTATATGAGATACTAGAAAAGATCTCAAACGACACACCAAACCAAAAATAAAGAAAAAAAATCACACTCCTATGTAAAATATGTACATGTGCAACTCAGTATGATCAATCACATCAAAGTGTGCCCAATGTTGGGCACATGCAAAGGATTCTCATAAATGAACTCATAGAAAAGTGGAGGTAACATATTGCAGACCATGAAGGGGACATGCCATAGAATATTTAATTTCTTAATTCCTAAAGGTTGAGGATTCCAGGGAATGCCTAGAACCATAGCGTTATCAGGAATGACCTGAGGAAATACAAGGTGAGTGATGTCGTGAGAGAATGGAGCTCCTTAAAAAGGACTATCAAGACGTAAAGGGGGTACAAGGCACTCGTTGTTAGGTGGAGAGTAGTTAGAAAAATAATTGGAAAGTTCAACATTAGAAAGTAAAGACTTGACTCAGTCCATGGGTGGCACTTACAAGGAGGGTCTAGGAGATTCCCCTTGGATCAATTCAAGATTTTGTTTTCCAATCTCCACCTTTTCCAATTCCGGGAGACTAAAGGCATCAAGAGGCATAATCTCCCTAGGATTTTCAATAGGTGACTCCATGACCACCAAGATTATTTGTTGATAAGAAGACTTGTCATCAAGCGAGTGACGTGGAAGAGGCAGAGTGATGACCCGTGTGGGAAAGGATCTTGATCATATTCCATATTGGGATGGAGTTTATGAACAATGTTAGGAGGTACTAAAGGGACTACTAAGGAGAAAATATCTTCTGTTAAAGGAAATTTATGCTCATCATGTCAATTTACATCTATAGAATAAGACACCTCCCAAGTGTCAAGAGACCTATGGGGTCCAAAGTTGGCATGAGAGACCATGTGAATAGGAGCAGTGGTAGAAGAAAAAGGGATTTCGGGTGGGAATAAAAAAGACACCAATAAGGGATTATCTTTTGAATAAACCTGCACCAACACTCTCATAAATCCCAGGGTTATCTCTAACAGGTGGGAGAAAATTCTCTATAGCGATAAGTTGGGTTGATGACACAAAATAATCCAGCTGATCGATTGTGACTATATTTCCTTCATGGGGAAATAAAAGAACAAAAAACATTGAAGACTCGATATCATAAAATCAATGATGTCCAAGGAAAAAAATATAATCTAAGGGAGCATCTACAACTTGAACATAAATGTAAGCAGTCTTTTCCCCTAGCTCAATGGAAAATTTTTGAAGAACCCCTTAAGGTACAAAATGGTGTTCGTCAAAGGCTTCTAAAGTGGTACTAAAATTCACAAGTGTTGGAGACCCAAGATATTTCCAACATGATGTAGACATGACATAATTGGAAGACCCTTCATCCAATAATGTGTGATAGGTATCACGACTAAAGACAAACACTGTAATTTGAAAGGTAACCTGATGGGAAGTTGTACCACGAGGTAAATCAACATCAAAAGTAATCAAGCTAGAATATGATGGATCTACCCCTACGATGGAGGCTAACAAGGCCTTGCATTTCATAGGATAACTCTGCAAAATATCCAAAGAAGATATGGCACAGGGTGCTTTGGAAAGTTCCTCAACAATACTATAGTGTAGGGCATCTCGCACATTGGGGTTGTGTGTTGAATTTTGGACTACCCCCTCAGGTGAGAGATATATTGGTTCTATAGGATTATCTAACGTGAGAGGTCTAGGAGAAGCAGTAGGGATGGTCAAGTCTTTAGGAGCAGAATCGACACACGAAGGTCATAGGATTTTTTTCGTGTTGTCATGCTAACCTCTTCTTGACATATTAGAATTGGTGCATTAGTAACAACGTGATGAAATTGTGGCCCCCCATTGCCCCCTTGTGGAGGTTTAGGAGCCTTTGCAACCATTTTTTGTTGTGGTTGGGAAAGGAATGTATGATTCAATGCATCTAGCTACTAGGGAATGACTGATGATTCATATAAATGATGGAATTAATTAATACAAAATAACTCATGAGTTAAATACTCACTTTCATAAATATTTCAAGGGGACTTAATCTTATGATACCGTTCACTCATGACCCCACCCTGAGTAGGTTGGTTTTGTTGATTCTCCTAATTAGGTTTTTTATTTTTCTTATTCTTCTTGTTCATTTTCCGAAAATGTGTTGAGCCTTCTTAGGTCACGTGGAATTCATGCTAAGAACGTCGTTATACTGCTTAGAAGAAGTAAGTTCTTGTTGAAAGCAGGGGAACTTATTGGGGCTTTATAACTGGCCATTATCTACCCTACTTAAGTAGCTAACTGGCTCACAATATTAGAATAAAGGGAACCAATCACTCCATCATAGTGTGGTCCAAGTTTGGGTAATTTTGGGTCTGTTGAAAGGCTAGGAGCATTGGGAATAAATTTATATAATGTGCCCACTTGAGAATAAATCAAGTCAAGGTTTTGAGCATTTACAATGGCCTACTCCTCTGTTGTTTCCCAAATCATAAAACATCTTGGGAAATATGAGGTTGAGGGGTTCGAGTGAACCAATCTATAAGAACTTCATTAGAGAGTTTGGTTCTTACTAACCTCTTGTGTCTTCGCTACTAATAAATATGATTAGAAATTTTGGTAGAATCATTGTGTTTAAAGTTGGACAAAAGGTCAATCCCAAGATCTTATCACGTAGGTAGTTGAAATTGGTTCAAGAAATTCCTAGCCAAGCATTAGGGGAATTTTGAGGTCTAAAATGGGCCTCCTAAGAAAAATGTACAACCAAAATAAAATTTATGAGAACCAATAGGATTCAAGATGATGATGTCAAACATGGGGGATGATTCACCATTTTTGGAGTAAAAAAGTAAAAATATTAAAAAATAATAAAATAATAAAACTACTTTTTTAACTCGCATTTTCAACTTATCTCTGTAAGGTTTTTCTCAAATTTCAAGAAGGAGTACTCGTTAGATGCAAAAATTAATTCCTCATACAAGGAGTACCCATGTTGCATACTTTCTATGGACCCCGCTTCACAAAAAATGAGAAATATATGAAAAAATGTGATTGCAATCACATTTTTCATGTATTTCTTATTTTTCATATAGCAGGGTCCATTGAAACTATTCATCATGGGTACTCCTTGGATGATGAATCAAATTATGCATCCAATGAGTGTTGGTGCTCAAACTTTGAGTAAACCCATAGGGAGATAAGTTGAAAATACAAGTTTAAGAAATAGTTTTTTCTTTTTTCCCTCTAAAATTTGATGATGTAATCTAATACTATTTTATTATTTCCACTATTATTTTATAATTTCCTTAGGAGGCCCATTTTAGGCCTCAAAATTCCCCTAATGGAAGCAAAGTCACTATAGGATGTGTGATTGAGTTTGATGTACCATTTGGCAGCATCCCCTATCGGGGTACATTAAAAAAGTATCAACTTCAGAAAATAATCGACCATGGAATTAGATGAACATAATAGATGGAAGGTCATGATATGTGTCAAGGGATTCTATTGAGGTTTCCATTCAAACTTTGGAATATTAGACGATATCTTGGAAGGCATAAGTGGACATCGATGATCATTATGGATGGGATAATTGGTCAACTTATATAGACTAGATAAATCAAGAAGAGTGAGAAATTGAATATTTAATTGACCATATGGATCATAAGGGTCGTAACCCATAAAGAGGCGATAAAGTCCTCTCATCATGTACTTAAAGATATCATAATTATGACCGAGGGTATATTTCATCCCAAGATTTGGATATCCTTGGCTAGTAGATGAGGTGTAACAATTATGCCCCCTAGGGAAAGTGCCACTAGACAACAAAGGACCCCCATAGGCTTGACTTCCCATAGGGTTATACCTGACACTAGGGAATGGACCTCCACATGGAGAAACACTAGTATAAGTATAAGAAATCATAAGGATAAAATTACTATTGGGGATGATACCCCCATGTATACTAGCCCCTTTATAGAAGAAGGAAGTGATAGAGAAAGGTTTCCCTCCAAACATAGAACTTGACCCGAGTTGATATGTAATTCCATAAACCCCTAGGATGACTAGAGGAAATATACTTTCCTCCCATAATGTTTCCCAAGGTAATTATTCCCTATCCTAAGTTAGGAAACATAGGTTGATATGAACTAGGAGTAAATATCCTAGCTCTTGTGGGTTGTCTAAAGATTGGCCCTGCTCCAAATGTGAGGTTAGGAAAAGGAAATGGTACATACAAATATGGAAAAATTGTTGAGGTCACAAAGGTGATTGGTGGAATTCCCCAACTAGAAGTAAGAGGTGTAGAAGGAAGTATAGAATCCGCCACCTTGAGTGATGGTAATGATGAAATCGAAGCAGAGATTGGTGCTTTAGAAGGTAAGGTGGGGCCTGCCCCCTCTGTAAAAATAAGAAATGGTTTCACTAGCCATGACAGGGGCTTGTGCGTAATAAAGTTCACTACCATAAGGTCTCAACTGCACTAAAAATGAGTGAAGTGGGTTAGTCAAAGGTGGATTAAAAGGTGGTAATGGAATTTCGTCGACTAACTCAAGTGTAACAGAATCAACTTGCCTAGTACCAAGGTCACTCCTCTGCCAACTTGAGTATGGTCTGAGACTTCCAATGTAGAAATTAACCTACGTCTCTATGATGGTGGAAATTCCTCTTTAGGAGAAATTCCTAACAATAAATGATAACGATAGCTACTTCATTCAACCATAGTGAGAATGAATTTATTAACCAATTAAGTTAGTAAGATACCTATATGACCAAAATAAGACTGAAACAAAAAAACAAACACTATAAAAGTCCTTAACGTTAGAAACCAGGAAATTATTGAGCGGGGAGTGAATCCGTATTGTAAGAATTAAAAAAAAAAACTTTTACTTGCAACAATATTAGGACACGGTAAATAGCTTCAACAATTAACTCATATAAGCATGTTAAGAAATAATATTAGTAACACAAGGAGAAAACAAATTATTCAATTCCTTCACAAGGCAAGATATAACTTGCTGTTACAAATTTCTCTGGCTACAACCAACAAGAAGCCTCAACTCCCTGATTTATAAGCTGCAATTGAATGGAACTACAATCCAAAATATTTACTAGCGCTACTCAAAGGAGATATGACCCTTGATCTACAAGTTACAACTTGCTCGACATCAATGATTCATTTTTCATCCATTTTCATACTAGAAACATGAATGCCACATCTTCTTACAAAATAAAATAATTTTTCCAACACCACCTTTAGAAATTTGTGATTATTGAGAAATACACCATCCACACTAGTAACCTCACTTCACCACAATTTTTTGGGTTGATAATTTTGGCATGAGCTTTTAGTTACCTTCACTTTGAATCTTTGCATTAGTATTTCGTTTTTTTGTTTTTTGTTTTCCTATTCATTTCAGTCTTGTAACTCTGAACTTCAGGCTATCATCCACTTCTCTTTTAAAGGCTAAATCTCTAATTTAAACTGCTTAAATTTTCTATTATGACACTTACAGGTTTTAGTTGGGCTTTTAAGTCTAGTTCCAACTTTCGTCTACTACCATTTTTGGTCAAACTATCAAATTTGTTGCTATTACGTGTCCATGTTGCTGATTTTCCTTTAATCCCATATGGGATGGTGCTTTGTCTCTTTTGTGCTCCTAAGGAAAAGTGCTATGAACATTGCTTCAATATATAGGTGCTAAGCTACTTACCTCTGTGCCTTTTCTCTTGAAGCCTACTGTTTCAATCATAACTACCACATAGAACCCTGTATTGGATTTTTGTATTAACCCCCATCACCTTTATCCTGATGCAATTAACGTATGCCCCTATATAATCCACCAAGGTCTTCCTTATCATGATGAGTTGTCTTTGTGGGGTCCAACATTACATTTGCACCCAATGACTGTAGTTCTAGGCTGAGTTAGCTCTGACACCTGTTGTGTCAGCACAATGCCTAATCATCCCATTGGTTCTTCTATGTTCCGCTTAAAATCCTTTTTGGGTCCTTCCAATGGGATGATGTCATGTTGAGATCATATGTGCCATGTTGTGTCATCTGAGTGGTGAATTGTGTCACCTAGAAATGGCCCATTCAGGTACCTGGAAACCTCAAATCTACATGACACTAGTTGACCTCTTACTTGTATAGTGTTGATGTCATCGTTGACCATTGTTATGTTGTCACGTAGTCCACCATTTTCATCCTAGCACTCAACTTATGTGTTCTTTTAACTTCTAAGATACACCCAACGGGTTGAGATATCATGGGAACCACCATCTAGCCAATAATTTTGCTGCCATGATTCTGGAGAGAGAAAGGGATCCCGAGCCTTGGTTTTTTGTTGAATTCCTTTATAACTTTCTAAGGTTCCCAACCTGCCTATATTCCTTTATCAACGCCCCCCCCCCCCCCAAATCTCAAAATCTACTGGAGACAAAACTCTCGGTTCTGACACCCATTCTCAGTGGTTTAAGGTATTGGTGGGTGAGGTTCTAGAATACTTCTCCGTCGTCTATCTAATGATTAGAAGTATAGCTATACCACACATTCCGACACCCCTATGCACTTTTAACTTCTCTTCTTGGTGACCCTCCAGAATTGTCTCCAATGTGATAATGTGACACATGCAACTTGATCCTCCCATTGAACATGTGCACTATTTAATTGTCTCTCATAAAAAATATTTTTGGTTTTGGTTTCTCCCCTCATAGTTTGTGGTATAGAAGGGTGGGGGTGGGGGTTTCCAAAATTCATATCCACCCTTCTACGGATTGACGGTCCGAGAAAAACTGGCTATTACATGCCCCCCCTGTGTGCTATTGGTAGAGTAGGCAGACCCCCATGCAATCTCAAAAATGTATTAGTGTGGACATGTGGTGCATGATTTTCCACTAAAATTTCCTTCCTTTTGATCAATGCCTCCACCAAATGTTCCACTCACTGTTTCACCAGGTTTGGCCATCCAAAAGAATTAACTCTAGCTAAGACCTACTCCAAAGCTCCTCCACCAAATTTGGCTCTACATCCTTTGGATTTTTGGAGTTGCACCTTTGACTGACCATAAATTTCGATCTAGGAGGCCATTTTCAGTATTCCACATACCATTGGAAAGATATTTAATAGTTATATCAATCTGATTTAGTTCCATGTGTTATTAAGGTACTATTATACATAGGAAATTCCTTCAAAGTCTTTGCACTGTTAATTTTTCATAAAGCAACAATTTTCTTTACTTTGATAATTACATTTCATCATCATTATATTTCTTCTTAAATTTTCATTGAATTATTAAACAAAAGAAATACAATGATCCATGAGTACATATCTTTACGATGCAGAAAACAAATAGCATACAAGCACTAAAACCATACCTGATCAGGAGTTCATAAATTTTTCTAAAAATTCAAAGTTACAAGATTGGGTTAAACTAGGATGGTTTCATAGATCTCGTCTTCATGATTCCGACGCCATGAACAGTTCAAAAAACCGATGTCGTATGAGGAAGATATCATGTTCTAATCGAAATGCCAAATAGGTAAATTGCAACAGTTTGACCAGGTTTGATTGGGATGCATAGTTAGCAAGGTGCAGGTATAGTCAGAAAAAAAAAGAATATTCCTCGAAATATTACTTTCCACTGGGCCAATCAATGGATGAAAAGTGTCACAATTTTATTCGTTGAACAAGTTTGGAGGAACCAATCATAAGGTGCCACGTGTCCCTAAAATGACATACTAAAATTTTGTGAGGGTCTGCAGGGCTCGACACCGAGATCTCTCGCCAGGCATGCATACGTCTTACCGTATGATCTTCGTAGTAGTTCTTAACCCCTAAGGGCGTGGGTTATATTTAAGTTTTATTGCAGTCGTGGTTGGGGGTTGGGAACTGTCGGCGGTCTCGACCCACCAATGGTCCCATATGTTATGTCACATGGCAAACAACAAACTCCAAACACTGCGCGGTTAGCTCTACCCTCCAACATTCAACCTACGGTCTCCGCCAGTGGTTCCGCGTCGTTTGAGTCACATGTCTACATTTAAATTCCAACCAACTCCACATGATTAACGTTAGACCCGCCAGTCTTACCACAATTCAACTCTTCAACAATGGGTTAAAATGTGAGTTCCTCCAAACTGTTATGTAACCGCGGTTTTGGGGGGTGCACATGTGGCTACCCCCAACCGATAAAATTTATTATGCGGTTTAAATGGAAATAAGGTTAGCGGGCACACCTAAAATGGCGGGATTTCCTTTTTTTAACTCTAGTTAAGTGGAGTTCTCCTCTTTTAGTGGAGCTTTCCTAGGTGAATCTGGGAAAAAGTGTAGGAGGCCCAAGTTTTGACCATTCTAAGTGAATGAAGAGCCATTTTTGACTAATTGGAGCATTCTGGAGCCATTGGTGCAGAGAAAAAATCCATTAGAGCACTCCAACTACATGTAATAGAAAAATTTTGAGTATAATGAAAGATGGACATGCTGTTGGGAGCTGGACCAGTAGATGTAGTCCAGGAGGGGTGAACTACTTCATCATGCCTACTATGTAAATTTCATGTGGTGAATTATTTATCTGTTTTACACTTATTTTTAGTGTTATTTAAGCTTGGTTTATGCTTCTAATTCACTAAAAACCATCTACAATTCATGGTCATAATCCTTATGCAAACTAATGAGATAATTATGCACATGTTTATAAACTGAAAAGAAAATTAACACAACAAAACTAATACAATCATTTCAGATCAGATTGGTATCAGAGGTAGAGTTTATTCTCTGGTGTTGTTTAGTGCAAAGGATTTTTTAACTGTTTTCAAGTTTTAGATGTTTACAAGGCTCAAGCTCAAGAGAGGAGAAGGAAAATTGGTGGAAGTAGAAGGGTCTCAAAAGGAGCCAAAGCAAAGGAGAGAAATATTGCCACAATATCCACCACCTAGTTCACCTCTTAAAGAAGCAGAAACTCCATTAAGCATGCCTCGTGAGGAAGGATAAATCCATGAATAAGTTGACCCTAAAGAGGAAGAAAGAGTGTTCAAGAAAGAATTTCTTGACATGACTGAGATGGTTAGAATCCCTTATCAAGAAAGGAATAAGAGATTGGAAGGAGAAGGATCTAAACTCCAAAAGGAAGGACAAGTATCTTCAGGAGGTCACCATGATGAAGATAAGTCAAAGAATGGAAATGGAGGAAATGGAGGCAATGGAGATCCATCATCCTCACCCTCATCATCATCATCCTCTACTTCTTCTTCAGTACATTAGCCACACAAGTACAAGAGCATTGGTAAAAATAATTTTTTAAAACTTAATTTTAAGTTTGAATTGCCAATGTTTAATGGTGAAGTAAATGCAGAAAAAATAGATAATTGGATTAGGAAATTGCAGGTCTATTTGAGAATACAAGCTTCAAGATGATGATACCGAAATTAAATGAGATTCTTTGAGAATGGAAGGTGCAACACTTGTTTGGTGGGAAGCCAAGACAAAGGAGGAAATCAAGAAACATGGTAATATTATTCTATCATGGTCAGATTTAATTACT
The DNA here is from genome assembly GCA_034641835.2 of Pinus albicaulis. NCBI lineage: Eukaryota > Viridiplantae > Streptophyta > Pinopsida > Pinales > Pinaceae > Pinus > Pinus albicaulis. The sequence goes on along the minus strand of CM076579.1, from coordinate 311,400,229 downwards.
GCTATTAAAAAACAGTTTTATACATTAGCTCATATGCAGAAAGCCATCATGAACTAGTAGAAATTTAGGCAATTAAAGGGACAAAATGTGCAAGAATACACCCAAGAATTTAGGAGAAGAGCTCTCTTATTAGGGGTGGATTTGTAGAGCCAATATACTTTTCTCAAGTACATAGGAGGCTTAAATAGAAACCTAAACATACTATTCTCATTTTTAACACCACCAGTCTAGATGAAGTTTGTGTTCAGGCCACACATCTAGAAGCTAGAGGGAATAACATTTCTGAAGAGCGTAGAAATAAATATTTTAAGGGTAAAGCCAAGGAAAAGACCTAAAAAGGTAAAAGAAAAAGAAAAAGAATGCATCTGTTAAGAAAGAGGGAGAAAAAATGGTTTGTAAACATTATTCAAAAGAAGGTCATGATTAAACTCATTGTTGGAAATTACATCCTGAATTGAGGCCAAAGAAACCCAATAACAAAGGGAAACAAAAAACTATTGCTACAACTCAACATGATTTTGGATCTGATTCAGGTTATGAATCTAATATTACAACCATGGAATTGAATAACATGAAGGGAAGAAAATTTGAAACTAAACCCAGTACTAGTACATCAAACTGCCACATAAACACTCCAAATGAAGAAGAAAGAATAGAATTGTTTCATGTGAAGGTCATATCCAAGCATACCAAGATTGACACATTGTTTGACAGTGGGTCAAAAGAAAACTTAATATCTGAATATTTGGTCAAGAAAATTAACCTTGAGACCATACCACATCCAAAACCATATCCATTGGGTTCAATTTGTAAGGATGCAAATCTACAGTTTTCAAAGAAATGTATATTGAGGTTTGCAATCACTGCAAATTTTGTTGACACAGTTGAATTAGATGTGGTTCTACTTGACATAACTGGTATTGTATTAGGGAGTCCTTACTTGTATGACAGGAAAGCGATCTTCCATCACTATGAGAACAAGTATCATTTATTTAAATATGGCAAGGAATTCATTGTTAGAGCACATCGCAAGAAGACAAACATTGCTATGGTAACTGCTGGATAGGTAAAGAGGATGGTAAATTCAAGTAAGAATTTTGTTCTTCTTATGATTAAGCCTAAAGTTGATATTAATCATGAATCATTTGAGGGATGTGATCCTAATTTGAAATCAGATTGATATGATGTGGTTAATGGGCATCATGAGATGTTTCAGGAGCCAACAGGATTACCTCCAAAAAGGGAAATTCAACATGAGATTTAGTTGCAGAAAGATTGTCCTATTCCAAACATCGGTATGTATCGCATGCCGATAATGGATAATTTTGAAATAAAGAGGCAAATCAAAGACATTTTGGATAAAGGAATCATAAGGCCATGCACCTTTCCATGCGGTTCACCCATAGTCTTGATACCAAAGAAATATGGGACTTGGCGCATGTGTGTAGATTTTCGAGCTTTGAACAAGATTACAGTAAGAAAATTGTTACACACTCCCAAGAATAGATGATTTTCTTGATTAGATGAAAGAAGCAAAGTTTTTCACTAAGTTATATTTACAAAGTGGATATCATCAAGTAAGAATTGCAGAAAGTGATATATGGAAAATTGTATTCAAAATCAAACAAGGACTCTTTGAGTGGCTAGTTATGGCTTTTGGTTTATGTAATGCACTGAAAACTTTCATGCGAGTTATGGATAGTGTGTTGTGACCATTCATTGATGAATTTTCTGTTTTTTACTTAGATGACATATTGATTTTTAGCAAAACAAGAGAAGATCATGTCTTGCATGTGAATAGAGTTCTCGATATTTTGAAGAAAGATAAATTGTTTCTTAAGATGTCAAAGTGTGAGTTTGGAAAGAATTCTTTGGTCTATTTGGGACATATTGTAGGAGGAGGAGAATTGAGGATTGGTACTTCTAAAGTGGACACCATTGTGAATTTTCCCACACCCAAAACAGTTACCGAGGTAAGAAGTTTCTTAGGTGCAAATCAATATTGGAGAAAGTTTATTGCTAACTTTTCTTCCATCACAACTCCTATCCATGTAGTGAAAAGTGTGAATAAAGGCTTCCAATGGGGAGGAAAACAAAAAAAAACTTTCGAAGCTTTAAAAGACAAGATCACTTCATCTCTAGTCCTTGCATTACCAAATTTGAGACAACCATTCGAGATACAAACTGATGCTAGTGATTATGCCATGGGCGAAGTACTTTTGCAGCTTGGTAAGCCTATCACCTTTCATTCTGAAAATATTAATGGTGTTGTGACTAATTATCCTACATATGAGAAAGAACTATATGCGTTGGTACAAAGTTTCAAGAAGTGGAAACACTCTTGATGGGTAAGGAGACTATTGTACACACTGATCACCAACCATTACAGTACTTGCAGTCACAAAAAAAATTGCAGCAATCAAGACATTTCAGGTGGATGGGATTTATTTAACAGTTTCACTTGGTTATAAGGTACAAGAAAGGTATTTTCAATAAAGTTTGACATATGATTTCAAGACCAATCATTAGTGCTTCTACCTTACTCAAAAATGATTCTGTTGTACATGAGAGTTACATAGAACAATATGCACATGACATTGATTTTCAAGATGTGTATGCCAGTTTGAGTGAATGGAATCAAGTTGAAGAAAAATATTATCACATGCTTAACAATTTGTTGTTTCATTTGGGAAAGCTATGTGTTCCACGAGGAGAGAGGCTAAGTGTCACGAGAGAAGCTCATTCATCTCTTGTTTCTGGAAACTTTGGGGTAAGAAAAATAGTGGCACATCTATAGAAGTATTGTTATTAGCCTCGCATGATAGAGAGTGTGTCATGTTTTATAAGAGGTTTTTCTATGTCTGCAACAACTAAGCCTAGTAATAGGAAGCTTGGGTTGTACACACAACTATTGGTACCATCAAGGCCATGGGAGAGTGTCTCCATGGACTTTTTTGGAGGTCTATCTATGTCAAGAAAAGCAACATGATTATCTTTATGTAGTTGTGGATAGATTCACTAAAATGTGTATACTTATGCCATGTAAGAAAACCATTACTACTGAAAAAACTGCTGAACTTTATTTTAAAAATGTTTGGGTTCATTTTGGATTTCCCACTTCTATTTTTAGTGACAGGAATTCCAGGTTCATTGGATTTTTTGGTCAAATCTATGGAGAATGATGGACACAAAGTTGAAAAAGAGTACTGCTTTTCATCCACAAACAAATGGACAAACCGAGGTGGTTAACAGAATAGGTGTGCATCTATTGAGAGGATATTGCAGCAAACATCCTAAGTTGTGGGATGAACAACTACATTACATTCAACATGCTTACAACTGGGCAAAGCACTCTTCAACAGAAACCTCACCTTTTGAATTATGCTTTGGGTATTTGCCAAAATCGCCATTATAATTCATCTTTGGGAAGGATGTTGCAATTGATGGCCATAGTGACATTGATAAGGCTCGAAAGTTCATTGATGAAATTCGTATTATACATCAACAAGTTCAAGAACAACTTGAGAAAAGTCAAAGAAAATACAAAGAGAGGTATGAAAAACACTGGGTTGATCACAAGTTTCAAGAGGGAGATGAGGTATGGTTTCAAATTAGAAAATAAAGGATGCAAGGGGAAGGTAAAAAGCTCAAACCCATTCTCTATGGTCCTTTCAAGATCATAAAACAAGTTGGTAATAATGCATTCCAACTTGACTTTCCTTCTTACATGCAAATGTATTTAGTTGTTAATGTTGAAAACTTACGCTTGTATGAGCCACCTTTGATCGATGATCAAGGAAGTGATGTTCAGCTACCTTATATTGAATATTTCTTGCCAAAATTTCTGGATGAGCTCAAATAATATACAATTCTTGACAGGAGGACAAAAGCATCAAAGAGGGGAAGTGTTGACTACCTTTAAGTTGGGCTCAAAGGCACTAAACCAAGCAAGGAAAAATGGATGGAGGTTGAAAAGGTGAGGGAGCTGTACCTTCATCTACTGAACAGGTAATCAAGTATTTTGGGGTCCAAAAGCTTTGCAACGGGGAGGAATAATCAACAGTTCATAAATTTTTCTCAAAATTCAAAGTTACAGGAAAGGGTTGAAACTAGGATGGTTGCGTAGATATTGTCTTCCTGATTTTAGTTCCATGAACAGTTTGAAAAACCAATGTCGTATGAGGAATATATCGCGTTCTAATAAAAATGGCAAACAGGTAAATTGCGACAGTTTGACCAGGTTTGAATGGGATGTACAGTCAGCAAGGTGGAGGTACAACCAGCAAAAAAGGAATATTCCTCAAAATATTCATTTCCACTGGGCAAATCAATGTATGACAAGTGTCACAATTTTATTCATTTAACAGGTTTGGAGGAACTAGTCATAGGGTGCCATGTGGCGAATCCTGAGGCCACCACGTGTCCTTGAAACGACATACTAAATTTTTGTGAGGGTTCGTAGGGCTCAACCCTGAGACCTCCCGCCGGGCACGCATACGTCTTATCGTCTGATCTTTGCAGTATTTCTTAACTCATAAGGACACAGATTATATTTAAGTTGTATTGTAATCATGGTTGGGGGTTGGGAACCGCCATCGGTCCCAACCCACCAGCGGTCCCATATGTTATGTCACATGGAAAACAACAAACTACAAACACCAGGTGGTTAGCTCTAACCTGTAGCCTTCAACCCACAGTCTCTACCAAATTTTTTGCATCATTTGTGTCACATGGCTACATTTAAATGCCAACCAACTCCACGTGGCCATCTTTAAACCCGCCAGCCTTACCACAATTCAATTCTTCAACCACGGGTTAAAACACGAGTTCCGCAAAATGTTATGTAACCGCGGTTTTGGGGGGTGCTAATGTGGCCACCCCCAACCACTAACATTTATTATGCGGTTTAAATGGTGGGAAGATTAGCGGGCGCACCTAAAATGGTGGCATTGCCTTTTTTAACTCTAGTTAAGTGGAGTTCTCCACTTTTAGTGGAGCTTTCCTAGGTGAAACTGGGAAAAAGTGTAGGAGGCCCAATTTTCGACCATTCTGAGTGAATTAAGAGTCATTTTTGATTAATTGGAGCATTATGGATCCATTGGTGTGGAGAAAATAACCATTAGAGTACTGTAACTACATGTAATAGAAAATTTTTGAGCATAACGAAATATGGACATGCCATTGGGAGGTGGACCAACACATGTGGCCCAGGAGGCATGGATTGCTTCATCATGCCTACTGTATAAATTTCATGTAGTGACTTATTTCTCTGTTTTACACTGTTGTTCACTATTATTTAAGATTTTTTTATGCTTCTAATTCACTAAAAATCATATAAAATTCATGGTCATAATCCTTAATCCTTATGCAAACTAATGAGACAATTATGCACATGTTTATAAATTGAAAAGCCACTTAGCACAGAAAAACTAATACAGTCATTTTAGATCAATACCCATACTTTTGCATGAAGGAAACTAAATTGGAGAATTGAAATGCACTGACACTGGTTGTAGAAAATTGATGAACATGTATTTTAGCCTTCTCTAATTCTTTTCTCAACAAAACAATTTCATCCTATAGCCTTTCACAAACTTGACTCTTCTTATTTAACTGTTGATTTAGATATTCTCGAGTCTTCTTACCTTCTTTAATCTGTAGGAGTAATGGTTCAACAAATTCAAACTTTTCTTTGATAATTGATTCCTTCTGAATTTCATTAGAGGAAATTTCATCCTAAAAGCGGCCTCCTAAGGAAGAATAATAAAATAGTTAAAATAATAAAATAAGAGTTATGAATTTTGGAGGGAAAAGAAAAGAAAAAACTATTTTTTTTAATTGTGTTTTTGACTTATTTCCTTGTAGGTTATGTTGTTCAATCTTTAACATTAGTCATGGGTGTATTAAAAGGTTGACAAGCCATGTATTAAACTTTGTATCAAGGGGCGAAATATTTCAAAGGTGAGTCGAAAGGAGACAAGGTAATGAAAGCCACACGCGTTAAAGCCGATGGGGAATTAACACAAAAAGGATGAAGTGTAAAGCCAAAAGGCTAATGGGAGATATATAAGGCAATGGAACGCTCCACTAAACGTAAAACCTATGTACTAAAAGAAATTGCCACCACGTGAGGACGCACGAGGGAAATTCCGAGGGGGTCGAGCAGCGAGGGAAGGAGGAGATCCATACCCCTGCGGAATTGTGACAGCATAGCATGGTGGGGACTCAAGGTTAGAAGGAGGTGGCGGGAACATGCCGCGTGGTGCAGTGACGTGGCAGATCGATAGGTGGACCCTCACGATGGGCAGGATGTGTTTTTAATCTGCATAAGAGCTCATATGTTTCAGGATTTATACAGCACATACGATAAAAAGGTAAGGTAAAGTCTTTTAGGTCAGATGGTACTGAGACCCGTACCAGTATTAAACCCGGCACGAGGTGCCCACTTGCACTCTGACACACCCAATCCTTAAGCGCCGCGTGCCTCACTGTCAGTGTCCTTAGGACACTTGCCTTCATTTGTTTTACCCATCCGTCTTTTTACCTCAAATTACCCAGTCCAGAGATAACCTTCCCTCCGTATTTCGCTCTAGTAAAAGGTCGCAAGTTCCTGTCTACGGCGTATACCAAGTAGGAAAGAGCGCTTGGTCTACCCCAATCATTGTTAGAGTTCACTGCGTCGCTTTCCCAAGCAGACTTACCTTTCGTTCAGGTATTCCATTATTCATTCTCCCTCTGTTTTCCTTTCGATTTTTCAAATTCATGAATGTCGACCATGGGAGGGGTAACGCCAAAGAAGAGTGAACTAGAGACCCCCCAGGTCCGTGAATCTAGGAATCCCCCCGGTTTCGATCCTCTCCTTGACTTGCAAGCTGGTATTTGTGACCCCATATACCCATTCGACATCCGCAGCATTAAACCCTTGCTTTTCAGTCGCCATCTTAAGAAAACAGACCGTTACTGGGTAGTCATGTCGGGCCTATACCATCAAATTGCCCCTCAAGTTCATTCTGTGGTTGATTTCATCACCTGGCTCAGAGATGTTTTCGACGAGCATCGGGGCACCTTCACTTCCCCTCAGGGGAATAGGGTTCTTTCCCTTTCTCCCGATGTTATCAAGCAAGCCCTCCGCTTCCCTACCAGCGCCACATATGTTAGTTTCAAGGACATGGCCTTGGCAGCCTAGTTTATGAAACAACCACGGGAGGCCCGACGAGCCTTCATTTCCTCTATAACCGTCGACCAGGCTACTTCTCTTCCCACCGTAGAGCCGTTCCCATTAAGTCTGTTCGTTGAAGAGGTTCGGCCCATTCTCTCTCTGATTGCTGGCCTTTTGGGGGTAGGGAGTCCGGAAGACATTTCCATAGTGTGCATTCATCTCTTATGGCTCATGTCCCAAAAAGGGGTAGTTTTAGATATTCCTGGTTTCCTCTCCTCAGCCATTCGAACCCAATTCCAGGAGCTTCTACAAACCCGTCAGTTCCGTTTCTGTTCAATGGTTTTTTATCTCTTCTTTTACCAGCACGTCGATAAGTTTGAGGGTTTGGGGTTAGACAAAGTTTACCTTGAGAATTCCCAACCCAGACCAGTCTTCGACTGGAATTTCTCTGTGCGTCAATTACCTAAGGGGGAGGGTTACTCCAGTTTTGTGAATAGTTTTATGTCTATTGCCTATACCATCATTCATGACTCGCCTTCCGCTAGGGTCTTTCCAGAAATGAAAAGATGGCTGCAAGCCGAAAAATCCCAGAGTACTGGAGATTGGTTTCTATTCGAGGACTACACCGAAATTCGGGTCTATGGAGCCGAAGTTGCCCTCGACCGGCTGCTAGTGTTTCCTGTCCGACGAGTTTATGCACTCGAATACATCCGGCAAGCCCTCAAGGCCGACCAGCTCCATTTTGTTCCTGCCAAGAAGGGCTACATCCTAAGGCTTCCCATTGAAATCGGCCCCTTCATGGTAAACTCGAGACATGCCCTCCCGATTGTTGAGAAAATGCTGCAAGGTCTGGACCTAAGGCTGGGAAAAAGCTGGGCTTATGACCCTCGAGAAATTATCTTGAACAAAAGAAAAAGGAACAGGTCTGCACCCTACATGCATGAGCCGAGGCCATTTATGGAATGGAGGCCTAATCTCGAAACTTGGCCCTTGTTTTCGCAGATGGAGACAGATTCATCTGCTACAGGGGAGGAAGAGAATGTCGATAGAGGCACAGGTGGAGAAGGAGGAGAAGAAGCAGGTACCTCAGGGGCAGCGCCCCCTCCCAAAAGACAAAGAACAGCCTCCAATGAGGCAGAATTCATAGGGGAGGAGCAACTGTTGGAACCCTTCACGGTGTATGGTAAATTGGATAAAGGCAAGGCAGGGATAATGGTGCTAAGAGACAGTACCACTTCTTATGATTTCACAGAGGTCACGTAGGCTATCATAGAGCATACTTCGCCCAGGGAAATTGAAAGGGATCAGGCGAATAAAGCGATCCGCGACAAGTAAAAATCTGAGCTGGGGGGATATGTTGAGAAGTACCATACCAGGCTCTCCGCCTCCATCAATGCAGACACCGAAAGCCTGGTATTGTCTATGGTAGAAGCTATCCTAGATCCTAATTCTGATGTCCCTAGCTATCGGGTGCTCGAGTTTGCCATAGACATGAAGAAGGTACCAGCCAACGACATGTGTGACCTGTTCTAGAAGGTATGCGATATGATGAAAGATAAACTGATGCAGGTCACCCTCGCGCTGAAGAAATTAGAGAAGAAACATGACCAGTTGAGGGCTACCCTGACAGCCAAACAAGTTAGCTGCCGCGCCAGAGAAAATCAGGTGCATGTCCTCCAGGACCTGATCAAGAGCAAAGATACGGGGGGAACAAATACACAGGCAGCTCTCATTGAACAGCTGTAGAAGGAAGTTGCATCGGCAAAAAGTCAGGCCCGTATACCAGCTGCTCACCATGTCCAGATAGCTGAACTGGTACAGGTGGAGCAAGAAAAAGCAGAACTATCCGCCAAGCTATCAAAATAAAGGGAGAAAAAAGAAAAGATGGCCGAAACAATCAACGTGTTACAGGATAAAGCAACAGAGCTACAAGCTAGATGGGACTCACACAGCTGCCAGCCAACTGTGGTGTCAAGTGGGAATAGCTCGTTGTCTGAGAAATTTTCCGCAGCAAGAGCTGAGATTGAGATATTGGAAAAGCAAGCGTCTACAGCAAGGCAAAGGATCACGAACCTGGAAAACTCTCTGGCCGAAAACACCAGAATATTCGAAGGGTTGCAGAAAGAAATAGAGCAAGAGAAGAAGACGACGACAGATCAAAAAAAACTATTGTAGACATGAAAAGCCATGCAAAGGGAAATCTCACCCTTCTCTAGGCTAGGAGTATAATCTGGTCAGATATAATCTCAGCTGTGACTGAGCAATGGGGCTTCTTAAGGATGATGGGGGAGCATAAGTCTTCTATACCCTATCTCAGTAGGAAACTATAGGAGGCAGACCTTGATCTGTCTAACAAGGCCCAACATGCCAAAGAGTACATTTTGTTCCTCAACGAGCTGGGATCAGATGACATGGAGAAGCATGGTATTCCTATCCGATTCACTAAGGCTATTGAGTGTCGCAAAATTATCAACAAAGAGATGGCCCGAGTCGCAGCTTCGAGAGCTCTCCAACAGGTGGTCGCCAGCGTTGGACGATTCGACGAGGTATGGGGAGAGATCATGACAGCTGGAATCCCTTCCTGCTGGGACCCGACCACCCCTGCCATACTCTTGCCTCTGAACCGATACACAACATGATTGCAAGAAGAAAGAGACTGAACTGACCTTTAGATGGGCAAAGCAGCTCAGCTCAAAGCCGACACGATTGTTTCATCCCTGCGAAAAGAGTTCAACCTCCTTCACTTGATTAAACACAAGCTTCCTACTGGGGCAGGTTTCCATGCCCTCACTGAGGCCTTTGTCGAGGTGGAGGGACTCTTAGCAATGCCCGAGCCAGCTGCGGACAGTCAGCAGAGGTGCGCGCAGTTTATGAGCCAGCATGCCAGTTCATCCGCAAACGTGCCCCCGCCTGAATCAGCAACTGCCTCCACTCAGCCGCACTTGTGATTCTTTGTCAACTCATGATTCGGCCTTAACGACCTATTTTACTTTTACTCAGTTAATTTCTTTTAAGTTTCGAGTGGGTTGTTTTCCCCACTCTTGCATTTTACTTTTTCACCAAACTGTTGCTTAATTTTCTGTTTTTAAAAATGGCCGAGGGCCTGATCATACATGATGGGAGGCTTGATTCCTCATCATGAATTTTGCTGTTTTGAAAATGACATTTAACAAATTTTGTTTATGAGAAGAAGATATTTTTCTGAAAAATATCTTCTCGCTGAGATGGAAAGAAGCCTATATAAGGTAAATCCAATGAGAAAAACGGGTTCCAGATTTCCGAAAGAAAATTGCAGTGTATAATTTTTTGTATACTTGTTGTGAATCATTAATGCAAATACATAGAGCCTGTGGGGTTTCAACGGAGAGAAGTTCTGATTATGTATGAGGATTCTAGTCTTGATGCTGTATAGTTTGTAATTCTTTCTTTGTGATATTGTGTCATTGTTATCTCCATTGTTATCGATTTCCTTTTATCGTGTCTTGGAATGCAAGGAACATGCCAGCTAGAGTATGAATTTATCGCTGTCTGATACTTATGTTTTACTGGTACATGTTGCTTTAAATATGGCTCATACACGATAAGTCGTTTCGCTTTTCATATCATTCATATTCCTCTGTATTAAGTATTGTGAAATGTTACTCTTGCTAGATCAATGGATATGTATGGATTCTTAGCTCTTAAGCCCATATCATGTTGAATTTGGTTTTCCGAGCACCATTTCATTGATAGTTAGTACTCCCCTACTATTTTCTGCGCTTCAAATATCTTTTGTCTAAAGTATCTATATGTTGTTGAGAACCTGGCCCTCTACAATGAAAGCTGTCTCTCAGTTGTCTGGAGTATATATGTGTTGAAGATTCATTTCTCGTATTTACACAGTCTTTACAGTTTGCTACAATCCGAAGGTCGTTTGGTCCCACCCATGTGACGAAGTTTTACATAAGTTGATAAGGTAGAGAGAGTCCGAAGCTAATACTGATTCTGAAATGTATTCTATAATCCTCTACCGTTTAAGATGTCCTAGTCACTGGTCTTTAACAACTCAGGGCTGTACCTAGGAGCTACAACAGGTTAAATACTCAAATTTCAAGTGTAGACACTCGTTGGATGCGAAATTAAATACTACATCAAACAAGTACCCATTATGCATAATTTTGAGAAGACACACATTGATAAAAAATTAATATACATTAAAAAACTGCGTTGAACACATTATTTTAATGTATATTGATTTTTTATCAATGTGGGTCTTCTAAAAAGTATCCATAAGGGGTACTCGTTGGATGCAAAATTTAATTCCACATCCAATGAGTGTCTACACTTGAAATTTGATTACACCTATAAGGAGAAACCATTAATACAATGAAAAACAAGTATTTTTCTTCTTTTCCCTAGAGAATATTTACATGTACCTATTTTTAAAATTAAATGATTTTTATTGGTTTACATATTATGACATGGAAATTACGTGAAAATTTCATCGGCACTTTTAAGCTAAATTTTCCTCTAATGTATTTTTATTTCTTAGTCTTTTTATTTCTTCAAGTGCACTTACCAACTCTCCTTTTATATCAAATTCTACCTCATCTTCATCAGAATTTATAGCTTCAACTTGCAAATTGTATATGGCTATTAGCATGAATTCTTTTGGATGTTCATCATATATGTACCCTTTTGAGGATTGGTTGGCTTAAAATTCATAGGAGTTATATTCTTGAACACAAAGAACCCTATTTTTAGCCTCCTTTCTAACTTTTTGTACTTTCTTGAATTTGTCTCTTGGATCATAATCCTTCTTCTTCTTTTTAGGAAATTTTGAAGCATAGTGACCAAACTTTACAGAATTAAAGAACTTAAAAGGTATCTTACCATTATACTTTCATGAGCCTCTCTTGAGCTTCCTCATAATTTTGGCTTCTCCTTCATCAGATTCACAAGATGAATCTTGATGCTTCTGCTTAGGATTCTTATATGATTTGAAGGCTAATTCTTTTGTTGCAAGCTTTCCATTTGAAATTCTCATCTCATAGGCAACAAGGATTCCAAGTAATTGGTCTAGAGTGAGAGTGTTAGTATTGTTCATTTCTTCAATCTTTGAAAACTTGGGATTAAACCTCTCAAGAAGAGATCTCAATACATTTTGAACTACTAAAAATTTATCTAGCTTCTCATCAAGGCCTCTTATAGTGTTCAAAACCTCATCATCTCTTAAAAAATATTTTGCAATATCTTCATAAGTATGCATCCTAAAATACTCGAATTGCATTATAAAACCTTGAAATTTAGCTTTCTTTACCTTGTTGCCACCTTCATAGCAACTACTCATCTTGTCCAAGATAGTTTTGGCAGATGTGCAGTCCATCACTTTGACAAGTTTTCATTCAGGTAGGTCAGCAAGTAGGGAATTCATGGATTTATCATTACATGTAAACTCCATCTTCTGATCTTTGGTAATCACTTTTAGAGGCTTTTGATATTATTCTTCCACAACACCCCATACATCAAATCCAAGTGATTGAACGTAGGTATTCTTCGTTACTTCCAAAACACGTAGTTTGTTCCATTGAACATAGGCACCCTATTGGTAAAACCTCCTTCTTGGTTCACCATGGTCCTTGATCTTTCTTATAGCTATTAAAATTATATGAACTAACCTTGCTCTGATACCAATTTATAGAAACCGGGACAATATTGAGAGGGGGGGTGAATCAATATTTTAGGAATTTAAGAAAAAAGTATTTTACTTGCAAAAATATTAGGACACCATGAAGAACTTCGATAATTAACTCACATAATCATGTCAAGAAAATACTATCAATAAAAATAAACAAATAAATTCTTCAACCTATTCTTCAATTCCTTCATAAGGCAAGCTACAACTTGCTAATTCAAATTTATCTCACAACAACCAAAAAAAAGCTTCAACTCCCTAATTTATCAGCTACAACTAAATGGAGCTACAATCCCAAATATTTAACATCACCTATTGGAAGGAGCTACAACCCCTGATCTGCAAGCTACAACTTGCTTGACATGAATGATTAATTTTTAATCCATTTTCATACTATAACCATCAATGCCACATATTCTTACACAATAAAACAATTTATCCAACACCACCTTTATAAATCTGTTATTACTGAGAGATACACCATCCACACCTGCAACCTTGCTTCACCACAAAGTCTTGCACTAAGTCTTTCAAAATTCCTCAAATAATTATGCTTATAAAGAATTTGGGTTGATACTTTTGGCATGAGTTTTTAGTTACCTTCACTTTGAATATTTGCACGAGCCTTTAATTTTTTCCTTTGTCATATATTTTCAATCTTCTAACTCTACAATTCGGGTTATCATTGAATTCTCTACTATTTTCAATACAAGGAAAAGACCCTCTAGCGAAGGTTAGAAAGGAGGTTTTTAGTGTTATAAAATTGGCCAAAATTGTCAAAAAAACATTTGCTACAACATCCGTTTATGGTTACGGAGGTTTTGGTAGAGCTTTTAACAGAAATTCAACACAACTAAAAAAATTGGGCTGCTAGAGGTTATTACGGATGTTTTTTTCATCAGAGCGCTACTAAGGTTTCAATGCACTGATGTGTGTCATACAAATTCACCGGTGTGTAGTCTCACATAAAAGCACTGGTGAACAGTATCGCACAAATGCACCATGATTTTTAATTGGTTTTGGTATTTTTGTGGTGCCCATAGGTCATAGAAACGCACCAGTGTGCTGCAACATACAAATGCACCGGTTTACAATAACTGACACACACCGATGTTCATTTTGTATTTTTTAGAAACATCGACCTGTGACAATGCAATTATTGTGATTTTTCTAAATTGACTATTCATCAAAAGTCGACACATCTTATAAGATTATTCATATTAATTAATTTTTATTAATGCATTTGAATGTGATGTTCGGATTAATTTGTTATATCATATCACAATTATTGTGATTTTTTAAAATTCATTATTCATCAAAAGTCGACACATATATATCTTATAAAAATATTCAGATGAATTATATTTTTATTAGTGCATTTGAGAACGACAATGGAGAACTCGATAGAATAAATTAAAACATATATATATATATATATATATATATATATATATAAGAGTTTTTGTCATACAAAATGGGACAGTTATTGGTATCCCTTTGCCTTTTAATTGGGACACTATGTACATTAAACAAAATGTCTGATTTCACAGACAAATATTTCAAAAATTAAAACGCCTTCCTTTGATATCCAAACATAGTGAACATCATTGTTTGCTTGAACTGCTGTCACTGCTAGAGCTACTTCGATGATGGGTTATTTTCAAGAATGTTTTGTTCACGGTGTTGATTGTTTTTTTCTTCTTCACCGTCCATCTACAAACATAAAAATAAACTGAAATGAGTGTATATACATTGGTGAGAATAATGAAAATTGCAATATTAAATAATATATATCAATGTAAATTGAAAATAAAAATGACGTACCATAGCAATAATTGACTCATAAACTATACACATTCTTTCAAAACCATGTACCATGCCATCTTTCAAAATTTCATATGTTGGCGTAGTTCCATACTTGGTTTCCTGCAAGTTTTATATCCTATAAAAAATCATATATTTAATATAAAATATTTTTTTGTTTTATTATTTATAGATGGAGCTAAGTAAAACAAGATCGATAGATGCTTACAAATTTCACAATTAATTTATGATATGCCAACATATACTCACAACCCATATTTAATGCAATTTCAATAAATTCGTCTGATGGTTCTTATTTGTATGTTAGCCCCTGTTTGAAGACATTCAATGATGATTTTTGTAAAACAACTTAAAAAATAAAAAAATGAAATCTAGTTAAGTTGTTATAAGGAAGTAACAATTACTCACAAACTTAGATATCAACCCTTTTCTTCCTTGTCGCCCTGTTTTATGTGCTGAATGGGTTCCATTTTCTTTTCTTTTCTGCAAGAAAATACTTGAAAATTAATATTTAATGCTAAATTGTTTATTTATTGTACTTAATGAAAAAAAAATCAATGATTACATATTACATTTGAAGAACGTTGTTGTTGATATGGCTCCTGCTGCGACGCAATTTTGTCCATTTCTTTGACTATCTCCTTGTACACCTTTTTGGACATTCCTACTGGCATATTTCTCATATCAACTCATTCATATTTTTAGATTTTGATAATCTTCCTAAAAATGTAACATGAAAATAAACTATTTAATTTTTATATTGATATATGAAAAGTAAATATAACAAAAGTGATATTTATAAATGATTCTAGACAAACATTTAAAGGAATATTACTTTTTCATTCATTCTTTTTTGTTGTTGTATGCTTTTGCTAGTAAAATTCTGACATGTCTCATTGACAAATTCTCTGGAAACTCTTCCTGTAGTTTAGATAAAATTTGGTTCTTGGAATAATTGGATTTATTTTTGTATTGTAAGTGGAAATAACGTTTTTACATTCGTTTCGCTATATCCCAAAATTTTTTGTAAAAGCTTTTCCCCCTTTCGTTAACCTCCAACACCACTCCCTATGAGCTAAGGAGAAATTCATTTTCATTTGCATGTTCTATTTTTTTTTCTTTTCTTAGAAAAACATTCTTTTTCTGAGTTGTTGGTCCTTGTAGAAGATTAAACAGATGTGAATTAATAGACTTTTTGACACATGTTATCTAATAATTTTAAGTATATTATTAATGAAAATTAAAAAATGAAACTCATATTGGATCGATTTAATTTTTTCATTCACCTGATTCATACTTTTGCAATTTTTCCATCAAGATTTTATGCTCTTCTGGTCCTAGATCAGAAATAACCTTATCGAGCTTCGTCATTTTGTGGCTCTACATGATACACAGTAAACAATACATATTATTTAAAATTACATATAGTTCAAAAATAATATTTTCTGTAAAGAGTTTACAAAGAACTTGCCTTTTTTACTTTTCTTGATATGTTATCAGTATTTTTTTTACTTGATCTCTTATCAGTCATTTCTTTATCAATATCAAACCTATACCATATCATTCATTAATATATTTGTAAATAAATTGTCAAATTTTCAGGTAAAAAAGAAATCTCAAGAAACTGATGCGCCTTTCATGCTGTATGCACCAAGGTCGGTGTGTGGGGGTCTTATAAACACATCGCACAAACAATATAATAAACCGTACGGTGCTCTATTTCAAAAAGGATCACTGGTGCATTACATGTTAACCACCGCACCGATTAACACAAAATAATAAAAATCGTCCAGTGTTACTTTTTGTAGCATAAACAGCCTGCAAAAACAAGGGACCACCATACGGTGATCTTTGTCAACTAGAAGACCCGGTGCAGTGCGTTATATGTTACATGGTGCACCGATTAACACAATTAAACATTTTTTTGTGAAATTTTTTTTATTACATAGTACTTGCGCGGTGCGCTGGGATAATATATTGCACTGGTGCTCTAGGTTACGCAGGGCGCACTGATACAAAAAAAATCTTTTTTTTTCAAAAATTCACGCAAGGGCCAATATGGATTGGGATTTGACTATGCAAGTTGTCCTGTGGGTTGGATGTAAATATAAACTGAAAATCCCTCATTCTGAAATCATAGAAACAGGGAGAAGAAAGCACAACAAAAAAAAATGAAGGGTTTAGGGTAAAAATGGATTTTATTTATTTATTTATTTATTCTGAAAATGAAAAACAAATTGAATTTTTTTTATTAATTCGTAAAAAAACTACAGAAAATGTGAAAAAAATAATCAAATTCAATCACGAGATTGTTTGAAATTCTATGCTACATGGTTTGAATCACTAGAGGTTTGGATTCAGATTGTCTGAATACTTCTGTTCGAATGTATTTCACTGCTCCATAGTGCTCTCGTGCTCTCTTGCTCCAGGTATGTCTCCTGCAAATCTCTGGTTGAAATTTTTTGCAAAAAAAGTGAAATAATGAAAAGTGTTTAGTATTTAAAGAATTGTTTTATGAAATTAGATTTTTGAAAATATTTTATCTCCCATTTTTCAATTTACTTTTTTTTTTCACTTAAAGAAAATAGAGTTGCAGTTTTTTTATTTGTGGTTATTTGTCACCAGTGCGTCACTTAATATCACTGCACCGGTGCAGTTGTCTGTACATTAGCATCGATTTGTGGTTGAGGCAATGAAATTAATTTTAGGTGTGTATAACAAAATTAGACATGTTGGAAATGTACATTTTGCTGTGAAAATCTTTCGGCCATTTCTTTTCAAAACTACCCCTCATCTTCTTTCAGAAAAAGAAACTTGAACCTTTCCATAACTTGCAACAAGAAAAGTTACCCCATGATCTGCTTGCTAACCCATGATCTGCTTGCTCGTTTGTAAGTTCCTCCTCCATCTTGGCATCCAATTTTCTCCTTTGTACTTTCTATAATCTTTGGTATCATCCTCTGTAAAATTCTTTCGTTTGTCACTCTTATCTTTCCTTCCCTCACTATCATGCTCTTGCTCTCGTCCCTTGCGAGACCTACCATCCATTTCTTCATTATAAGGATTCATATCCTTTGTATCACGAGAAATCCTACCCCTATTAACAACCTTGATTGACCTTTCGTTATTATCCCTATAGAAATGAGAATCTTTCCCTTCATGGGATCTACCAGCCCGATCAACAACGTCAATTGATATTTCTTTTTTGTTCTTAAGGGAATGAGAATCCTTCCCTTCATGGTGCCTCTTGGCTTTATCGACTACCTCGATTGATCTTTCTCTATTGTCCAAAATTTCCCTGCCATCCTTATAAGAATGAGAATTGTTACCTTCATTTTATCTCTTAGCCTATTCAAGAGACACAATTGATCTCTCTTTGACATCCCATAGTGAATAGGACTCCTTACTTTCAAAGGACCGTTTCACCTTGCTAGTCGCCAAAGCATCGAAAAGTATTTCTCTACCATCAACTCTGCTCTCCCTTTCTCCATCATGGGACCTCTTAACCCTATCTTCAGCCTCAACTGAAGTCTATCTGCCATGATCAAGAAAATACTTACCCTCGTGACCAAGCCTCTTAACCCTATCACCGGTCTCAACCAAGCTTTCTTGACCACCCTTCTCAGATTTTTCATAAATATTTTCTCCTTTTGTACCCTTTCGAGCTCTATAGCCGTTTGCATCCCTGTAAGCGTCGTATTTAATCCTCCTACTGTCGTTCTCCTTTCTATGCCTGTCATCATCTTCATCCATTCTGCTGCTTCTTCCGCTGCCATTGCTCGCTCTATCCTTCACCTTTTCATCCTTTGCAGAATGCTTGAGCTCCCTATTTCCCTCTCTCGATTTGCTATATTCCTTGTTAAAACACTTTTCGACATCATCTCTCTCTTTGTAATATTTATGATGATCATCAGTGAATCCATCCCTCGAACTGCCCCCTTCTCATGGGACCTATTCCTAAACTTGTGATCCCCATTGTCTTTATCCGTCTTTATGTTTGAATGACTCATTTTCTCTTCTATAAACTTCTCAGCCAAAATTCAAATCTCATATTTTCAAACCCTCATCTCCTCAGAAAAATTCTTGCCCGTGATTCGAACCCTCCGCTGCTCCAATACTACACTTTACAGAATAAATTTTCCTTCTTAGAAAAGATATTTCAATGAAATACTTGGTTCGCGTGAGGTTTTATTTAACCCTGTTCCGGTGTGTTGGGTTTTATAAGTGCACCAGTGCGGTTTCATAAGACCGTCGGTTTATGTTTTGGCGGGGTGTTTTATGACGCACCGGTGCGGAAGAGTTGTAAAGCACCAGTGCACTGTAGTATGAAGACGCACTGGGCAGGTGTGTATGGAGTGCACAGTGTCTGGTGTGCCAATGTTTTGTGCACACTGGTGCTTTCTCTTGTTGAACGTACTGGTGCGGTTTATGATGATTAGCGCACTAGACGAAAGACATCTACAAAAACCTCCTCCCACCAACCTCCTCTAGAAACCTCCGCTAGAAACAGATGTCTGGGGTATTTTTATAAGGGGTTCCTAAAAAAATCCACTAGAGAGTCTTTTCCTTGTAGTGTTTGGCCTAAATATTTGAGTTAAACTGCCAATTTTTTCTATTTTGGCACTTTACAAGTTTTAGTTGTGATTTTAACTTTAGTTCCAACTTTGGTCAACTATTATTTTCGTCCAAACTGCCAAATTACTGCTAAAACTTGTCCATGCCACCAATTTTACTTTTAGCCCATATGCATTGGTGTTTTATCTATTTTGTGCTCATAAGGCCAAGCACTATGACCACTACTTCAATCTTTAGGTTCTAAAATACTTACCTCCATGCCTTTTCTCCTTAATATTTTCTCTCAGTCATAATTTCCACGTAGAACTCTATATTAGCATTCTGTATTAGCCATCAATGCCTTTATTCCAATGCAATTAGCCTATTACCCTTTATAATATGTCAGGGTCTTCCTTATAGGATGATTTTTCATGGTGGGGTCTTCCATTGCATCTGCGCCCAATAATTGCAGTTCCAAGCTGAGTTGGCTCTAATACTTGCTATGTCATCCCGATGCCTAATCATCCCATTGGTTCTTCTAAGTGTCGCTTCAAATCCCTATAGGGTACTTATAATAGGATGACATCATGTTTCCATCATATGTGCGATGTGTTCCCACTTGAGTGGTGACACATGACACCCCAAAATGGCCCATTAAAATACCTGAAAAATCAACTATGCATGACACATGTCCACCTCTTATTGGTTCGGTGTTGACATCATCATTGACCATTCTCATGTTGCCACATAACTCACATGCTTCATCTCAACGCTTAACTTCTATGCGTTATTTTAATTTTCGAGATTCTCCCTACATGATGAGTTGTCATGGGATCCATCATCTAGCCAATAAATTATTTCCATGTGTATGGAGAGAGAAAGGGTTCACAGGCCTTGATTTTTCATTGAATTCCTTTATAATTTTCTAAGGGTCTCAATCTACCTCTCTTCCTTCTGTCACATTTCTTGACCCATCTCAAAACTTGTTGTAGACAAAACTGTTGGTTCTGATACTCGTTTCTCAGTGGTTTATGGTATTGGAGGTGGAGGTATTGGAATACTTCTCCGTCGTCGATCTAACAATCAAAAGTATGGGAATAATGCCCATTCTAGAATACATATGCACTTTTAAATTATCCACTTGTTAACCCTCTAAAACTGTCTCTGATGCATTGATGTGATGTGTGGTGTCAGATCCACCCACTAAACATGTGTGTTATTTAATTGTCACTCATCAAAACCATTTGTGGTTTGTGTTCCCCCTTCATGTTGGTTTGTGGTATAGAATGGGAGGGTGCGTAATTCATCTCCTCTGTAACAACCCCTCGTTGATTTTCCATGTAAATAAAATGAAACCGAGGTAATGGGACACATATTCCAAGTTGAATGTTGGTAAAACAAGAGTGATGGGAATCACTTGTGATTAATTAATGGCTATGGAAATTGAAAAATGAATCTTCAAAGGAAAAGAGGCATTAATTAGCATTTATTTATGAGAAATAAAGGAAAATAGGAGAAAAGGAAGGTGGAGTGACACATATATGCATGAGAGGGAAATTAGAGGAAAATGAAGAAAATAGAGGCCTTAATGATAAAAAGGCTTATGAGGACCAGTCACAACTTTCTCAGCATATTTTTGGAGCTCTCATTTCGTTCTCTCATTACCTCACATTCTTGCACACTTAGAGAAATATTGGAGCATTCTTGGATCAATTGGGAATTCACTTGGATTGGAGAAAGAAGGAAAATGAAAGCAGGAAAGCACAAGGGAATAGTTGGATCAACATTTAAAGCTAGATTGCTTTGTAAGAAACATGTTGCATGTGTGATTTCCTTGTTTATTTATGGATGCATGGTATGTGCATGTGATTTTATGGTTATGTGTTATCATTGACATGGATATTTCCATGGAATGATAGATGATAGTGGTTTTAGCCTTGCCTTTCCATTTCCTGGATTGGCATGGTGTTGTGGGATTTTTTATTCTTGTGTTTTTTATTTATTGGTGCTCATTTTCCTTATGGCCATGGGTTGGAACAAATGCTCTGGAATACCTGGAAAAACTTGGGTTGACTTACTAGTCCTAAAGCCTAGTTTGTGACAAATGATATGGAGGCCTTGGTGGGTTGAGTTACTAGTCCCTGGAGTCGGGTTGGACAAACTCTTTGGAGCCTTGAAAGGTTTTGGGTTGAGTTACCAGTTCCTAGAGCCTTGGGAAACTTGGGTAAAGATCAATCTGGTTGGTGTTAATGACTTCCATACTGTAGAGGTGGAATCATAATGATTGAGTGTTGAGGTGGCCTGGCCTCTAGAAGCCCTTATTGGTTTTCTTTTTGTTTAATCTATGAGATCCCACATTCACACTTGAATATGGTGCGAGGGTGGTTTTATGAAAGAGATATTTGGTACAAACCAATCTATAGTTGGGTGGTACGTGGAAGTCCCTAACTTGGTTGGCATTTTCATTTTCATAACAATCCAGCTTGGTCCTATGAAAATACTACCAGTCCATCCCCAAAATAAAACTATATGATCCGAATGGAAGCACATTCAAATGCATTTATCTAGGCATACCATTAAACTCAAATTCAAAATATCTTACCTAATGATCAAATCTTTTCTTTGTACCTGTAGCCAACTGCACTAACCAAGATTCTACATGCACTTCTCTATTAAAAACACACTTTTCCACCAAGTCAGGGTTAACATAAATATAATTAGATCCATGTTCAATCAAAATAGAAACAAATCGATCACAAATCTTACCATCCATATTAATAATATATTCCTGGTGATTCGCCTGCCTGTTATCTAATGATGCATAGATACAAGGAATGATTTTACCAACAACCTCAACATTTTGTGCCTCCTGTGCAATGTAGATATGAGGATTACTACCCTGATATGATGGGAAATCCCCATGAGATGTTCCTTACCACATATCCAACACTACAACTATTCCTTGCCATCACCTTCATTCTTCCGCCCTCCAGGATGTGACCCATGTCCCTATCTAACTTTGAACTTATTTGAAGGAAAAATGTTCTCTTTCTCCCTGACATCCTAGGGTCTTTTTCGCTTCAGCTACCATTTAGCTTTAGATTTTTATTTTCATTTCCATCCTTGTTGAGACTCTACCTTGTGCTTTTATTGCTCATAAAAATGATTCAACTTACTAATTACTTCTTCAAGTGACTGAGGCCCATCATATTCAATCCTATATTTAAATGTTAATGTGTTGAAGGTGTTGGACCCACTAACATCCAATGGATCTCCCTGATATGAAGTTCCAACAAGAACTCACACCATTTGGAGTAGGATTCCAAACAGTGGGGTGTTTAATGATGTTCTTTGGATTTAAAAATGCATAGAGTGGTGCATGGTGTCTTTGGTTAAAGCAAGTGTGTGACCCTGTGGAAAGTCAATATGATGCATGACTGGTTCTAATACGTGAAGGGAAAAGGAAGTGCACTCCTTAGAAGCCTGTAATAGTATGAAGCTTGAAAGGAACACATGATATGAAAAGAAATCACAAAAACTAACAAGTATAATAGTCCACACATTAAAGGTGATGGGTTAAAACATGAGAATGCATTCAACAATATTCATACAAATGCGAACACAATAGTTCATAATAATATGCATAAGTTAAACAACATAAATCAGAAATATAACAAGAACAGTCCTACTACATTTACAATAAATTCATGAAGACGTGTCAACTTTGATTTTGTTATAAGTGAAAGTTCCATTCATACATATAACATGACAAAACACTTGCCCCAATTGTGGAACGTGAAGTCAACAACACTTTCTCCTCCAAAATAATTGTACTCCCTCTATGCTATGGAGAATTCAAGGCTAACACAAAACTCCCAAGCCCTTTCTAAGCCTAAGCCTAGCCAAAATCTTGGCTCCCAAAATCCCCTTACAAGAGTTATGAGGATGTATTCATAAACAAAGGGGGGTGACTCTTGGCATGTCCCCTTGGTGACTCTTAGAATCCCGTCATGTATCCTCACATTACATATGACTCTTCAAATTCCATCATGGACACATGGAATTTCACTTATACAATAATTACAAATAATATTACAATTTCCACTCGTACCCATACAAGAAAAAATAGGGTAAAGAGAACTTGACACCCTAACAAGACGAAACACTATGATGCTGGATTTGGGGTGAACCCAAGCCAGGCATAATGTAATTGGTGTCTCTCACTCACATAATAATGCTGAGCTTGGTATTGTGCAATGGTATCCCCAAACTGCGAGATAGTGTCAGGCTGGAAGCAAACTCTTGCCTCCTTAGCATCCGAGTACAATGTCTTGGAAACGATCTTAACCTCTTTATCAATCAGGAGGAATATTGCTCTGATTTGAATCATGCCACCGATGTATGTCTGCAAGATATTTCTATTCACCTCCAAGTCCTCTCGAGTGTCCATCTGCTCCAGCTTCTCCAGGTACTAATCAATCTCCTTTCGATTTTTTCATTTGTGTTTAGTCTCGGTGAGTGTACTAGCTAATGGGATCCGGTGGGTTCTCACCATGAAATACAAACTATTTTATATTTGTACATATGAGGTCTGAATGTTTCCGATGAATTATGTGAGTTTCTTTTTTTTCTGGATCAACATCTAAACTCTGGATTTCTCTAACTCTTCTTGCGGCTTCATCTTATTCACCAATGTAAGTGGTGCAACCTTGTATCACATTTTCCACTCATGCACGATAGTGATGGCAACCTGTACATTCTCAAGGATCTTGAAAAACTCTATGCTCTATTGTTGCAAGTCATGTAAGCGGAAATATAACTTATGTACAGTCACAAACTCCTCATAAAGGTCCTGCATAGTGTCTGCAAGTGTGGGTACTTCAACAAGTATCGCTGCTCTTATCTCCTCCTGGTAGACCTGTGAAAAAATGGTATTCTACATTGTTGCATGGATTTTTTCATTCTCTTTCCAAAGTGTATGTATATTCTGCGTCAAATTCTTATTCTCGAACACCAACCACTGAGTGTTCTATCTTCTTCCTCTTGCGAAGGCCAAGCCAACATTGACAATATAATTTGGATTCTTTCTGGTGTTTTCCACTATTATCATTTCTCTCATGAATGTAGGTGATGCATGATGACATGGGAAGTACTTTCTTTGTGCTTGTATAATATTCTTTTTCAGTTCGTCAAATTACAAATTGTACACATCCTTCACCAGATCATCATCAAGGGGAACTACCTCGGTTATGAAACCAACTCACAAAAATAAAAGAAAATATAGATCAACAACTTAGAAATTAGCCTCTTAGAGGGGGAAACCTCCTTTACAATACAGAAATGAACAATTATTGGATTATACAAATGAAAAAACCTAATTTCTATATATAGGAGTCTAAGGGGTCCCAATATAATCAGATCCTACATAACAATAAAAATCTAAGGGCACAACAATAACAATAGTGGGATTCTATGGGGCACAATAATAATAATATGGTGACTACATGGGCACAAAAATCACAATAAGGGGGTTACACTAACAATAACAATAAGGGGTTGTACTAGTATTATAGGGACCTAACATCCCCCTCCCCTTCAAACAAGTGTTTTTATCAACGCTTGAGTAGTTTTGGATGCTTCTGTATAAAAATTCTCATCCTCCCATGAGGTATATTTAGTTGGTATGTTCTTCCACTTGATGAGATACATTGAAATTGATCGATTTTGTAGTTGTCGAGTTCTTGTTTCCATGACTGCTTTAGGTTCTAATATGATTTTTCCTTCCTCATCAAGTTCTAGAAATATTGTTTGAGCTAGGAATTTGTCACCTATAACCTTCTCTAAGCATGGAACATGGACAATTGAGTGCATTAGGGAAAATGCAGGAAGCTCCGATTTGTATGCCATAGTATCAATCTTTTGCAACACCTTAGAGGGACCATAAAAGTTTGGTGATAATTTATTATCCTTCTTAGCTTGCTTGAGGAACATTTTTTTGTATGGTTATAGCTGTAAAAAATACCCAGTCTCCTACATAAAAAATTATTTCGCTGCGATGTTGATTTTCCTGTTGTTTCTTTAGATTCTGTGCAAAAGTGAGGTTATCCTTTAAGTTTTGGAGAACTTGCTATTGATTCTCGATGTGATCTTCCATTGCTTGAACCTGTAGTGAGAAAAATTGTGCAATTACACCTTGTTCTTATTTCTTTAGAAGTTTTTTCATGACATTAGAACTGATTATATTTCTCAATTTCCCTGCAATAACCCATAATTCAACTTCCTTTCCTTCCCAAAAACATTTCAAGGAAATTTCTTGAAAATTAAAAGCTATAGTCCCCAAGGATTGTAACCATTGGACTTCTAGTACAAATCAAAACCACCCATTGGAATAGAAAGCATTGGAATATTAAATACACATTCCCCCATGGTTAGCTTGATACTATGGCACTTTCCAGAGAAATTTACAATTCCTCCATTTGAAACCATCACTTGATGCTCTGGTGATAGATATAGGAATCGATTCAATTCCTTTGCTATGTTATAATGAATAAAATTATGGGTACTACCTGAATCAATCAGTATTATTGCCTTTTTCTTCTTGATATGTTCTTCAATATTGAGAGTTTGAGGAGTGGTAATTCACGCCAATGCATTACAATATATCATGAGATTTATTTATTATTTCTCTAGGGTTGGTTCCTAGTGTATATCCTTTCTTTTTGAATTTTATTCCTCTTCTTCATAATCTATGTAAATTAATTTCTTCTCAGGACACTTATGACCTTTAGTGTATTTTCTATCACAACTGTAACATAGCCCTTTAGGTATTTTTTCCTCCAACTGTTGTGGTGTCAATCTTGTAGGTTGTGGAAGGCTAGGACCAACAACATTTCCATCTTTATAGTTGTTATTGGTAGAATTACTTGTTTCCATAATTTTTCTTTCAACTTTTCTTGCCAACTTGAATGCCTTCTCCAACGTATCAGGTTCCCAAAGGTGAACCTCATGTTGGATGTTATAATTTAAAGTACCTATGAAGACATCAATCCTATGTTCCTCTGGAATATATTTTACCCTTATATTCAATTTTTGGAAGTCCTAAATGTGCTCCATCATTGAACCCTTTTGTTTTAGATTTATTAATTGGCTGATGAAGGTTTTTCTCTTTGTATCCTCATAATGTGTTATCATTTCCTACGTAAAAATTGACCAAGTTACAAGTGGTTTACGAGAATAAAGGAATCAATACCATACAAATTGATTTTTTTCTAAATATAAATTTTCAATGCGTACCTTTTGTGTGGGTTGCACATTATGGAGTTCAAAGTATTCGTCCATATCTAGTATCCATGTTATCGGATCCTTGCCATCAAAATTCCTCATATCTACCTTTGGAATAAGTTGGGTTTTCAATCCAATGTTAGAGTCTATGAAATCATGATTAACATTTCTTATGTTCTCATCATGAGTTTCCTTTACTACCTTTTCACCATTAGGAAGCTTTTCTTGTAGCAACTTTGTCAAAACTTCCTTCAAACCTTCAAGTTTTACTTCTATTCCATCAATCTTAGCTTCCATGCCATCCATCTTAGCTTCCATGTCTAATTTTAAACCATCCATGTCACCTTTGAGTTCATATTTGGTTGCTCTTTGTGAGAGCGAAATTTGTTGCACTTGGTCCCGTAATTTTGATATATCGTGCTGCAATTCTTCATCTTCATGCATCATAGTAGAGATTTCTGGGGGGCTTAATGGGTGTATAATTATTTTTTGGTGGCCTTTTAGAACCCAATACATATATATATGCTTCAATATCCCCTTGGAATAACTTCAAACTAATTTTTCAAACAAAATTTATGGAAACCATTTTAAAAAATACATACCTTTTTCTTGCTTTTAGGAGCTCGATATTGAAACGACTGTAACTCTGTAATTTCAGATCTCCAAGATCTGAACTTTGGTCCTATGGTGGAACTCTGAGTCTTCTTTCCAATTCTATATGTCAAACCTAATTTTTATTCTTCAAGCTAAATTTATGCCCAATCTCCCACAATTACCTAATTATTGGATGGTTCAGTAGAGTGAAATTGTACGACATGCCACATGTCACTGTTTAGACATTCTACTCTGAAATAGATACACAAGAAACTAAAGTCTATGCACTTTTGGCCATGTTTTACAAAATTCCAATCCGATGTCTAAAATTAAATTTATGATGATTTTTCCTCAGCCACCTATTTGAGATGAAATTCAAGAGCTTGCAAAAACTCTAACTTCCTTAGATCATATCTCCAGAAATATAGTGAACCAAGATATGAAAATTTTCCACAACGTTCCTCAGTATTTCGGCTCATTTTTTTTTAAGCTTCTAAGCCTTCTTATAAAAAAAAATATATCGAAAATGCCAAGATGACCTGTTTACAGTAGCGAAACCTTGGAATCCAAAGCTCTAATACAAAATTTTATGAAACTAGCTCACAAAAATAGAAGAAAAGATCGATCAACAACTTAGAAATTAGCCTCTTCGAGGGGGAAATCTCATTTACATTACATAAATGAACAATTATTGCATGATAGAAATGAAAAAACCTACTTTTTCTATATATGAGTCTAAGGGGTCCCAATATAATTAGATCCTACCTAACAATAATAATGTAAGGGCACAAAAATAACAATAGTGGGCTTCTATGGGGCACAATAATAACAATATGGGGACTAAATGGGCACAACAATAAAAATAAGGGGGTTACACTAACAATAAAAATAAGGGGTTATATTAGTATTATAGGGACCTAACAACCTCTTCTTCCTCACTCGAGGCTTGCTCTGCAACTAAAGGGGGTGGAGTCTGAAAGGTGGCCTGAGGTGCATTGGCATCAGGTCTACATCTTCATATTGCGACTTTGGTCCCAAATCCATGTACACAACTTCATGCAAATACTAAATCTCTAGGGCAAGTTCTCGTTCTTGAATTTTTTCACTCACTCCTTTTATTTCCGGTTGATCCTAGCTCCGCTCTTCAACCTATATGGGTGTCGTTTCTTCTGTAGTGGAAAATTTCCTTACTTCGTCTTCCTACTTCGATCGCTCCTCTTGTTATCTTCTTCTAAGCTCCCTCTATTCCTTCAACTCTTGTTCTTCTCTCTATGCTCTCTGCACTACTTCTTCTAAGTGCTCCTTATCTCTATTCCTTCACTTTTCTCTTTGTTGCCTCTATCCCTTCTGTTATCACCCAAAAAAGTTTTTAAAACATCATTGTGTCAAGTTTTTTTCTGGCCATGGTTCAAAATTAGGTTTAGAAGTCAATTTAGGATTTGATCAAGGGTAGGTTAGATTTTCATAAGTTCAAATAAATTATTTTTTAAGGTCCATTCATTGTCAAATATCCATAATTTCCATTTGTGGGTCATTTCCTAAAGTTTCAGGTCAAAACTGTGCAATTAGCCAAGAAGCCTAATTTTCGTAGTGCCACTAGTTCAAAAAAGTTGATTTGTGCTAAGAAAGTGATAATAGTTTCGTAGCGCAAATATCGAAAAATACACTACTGATGCTACGAAAGCACGATTTCTTAACTGTCTTGTCAGCTGTGCTGAAATATGTCAGAATCCGTTGGGAAATTATAGGTTAGTGGTATGATGAGTCAGTTAACGATGAGATTCAGTGTACTTACCCATGTTGCAGTCATCATTGTCATGATAGGGTATGAATGAGGCATCATTCAGTTATGAGATGAAATTTTAAATTCAAAATCTTGCCTAATTAGTCACTCTTGTTTCCCTTGCCTCCATTAAAGTGTCTAAGCTCTGAAGTATCAAGCCAACATGTGGTTGTTCCATACAAAAGTTTTCTACATATTGATCAAATGAGGCTGATATGAACTAATCAAGCGAGGCTGCTGTTTCACATATTCAAGTGAGGCTGATTCAATTTATCAAGCAAGGTTGACAGGATTTCTGTGAAGCATGGTAGAGGATAAGAAAGTCCACAGAGGGGGACACTGCTTGAGACATGAACCAAAATATATGAAGGCCATAATTGAAGACCTAGCAGTGATGGAGGCATTCAAAAGAGTATTTTGTCTTCGGTTTTGTGAAAATTTGTAGGGTTGCCACATAGGTTTCCAAAGAATTTGCCTTGAACTTCAATGGAACAACTACCAAGGTTGGGATGCTAGGTGTGAAATTTCACCAGAGATTATTGCTGCTGTGACAAAAATACAAAGAGGTCAAGAAACTTGGTTTAAAGGTTTCAATTTTGATATGGAGCCATGCAAAGAGTTTATGAAACCTGAGTATGCAGATATGGACCTCAATAACACTATCCCTAGAAGCTGCATCAAAGACAATTGTGCAAATATGTTGTTCAACATTCAGAGGTATTTTACATGTGAAGGAAGATATCATAAGGTTTACACTGATCATTTCAAGCTGCTTTTACATTTCACTGGTAGGATTTCACTTGATTTTCCCTTTAATTTGCATAGGAATCTTGTATAAATGGCTGATAAAGTACAAGCCAAATCTAAACATCTTTGTTTCATCATGGTTTGATGAAGTTATTGATTTTGAATGAGCTTTAGAAGAGAGGCAGGGATTGTTCATCCTTTTTGTTTATAAATGGTTTTGAGTTGAAAACCCTAACTCCTACTAGAAACCCTAAAACTAAAGGAACTCCATCACCACCAGTAGCAATGTCTAGTCAACTTGTGGTTGCAAAAACAAAGGAATTTGCAAACTGAAGCCAAGGAAACAAGTTGAGAAAAGGACAGAGTAGACACAAGTATTTGATACTCCAACTCCATCACCTGCGAAACAAAGGTCAAAGATTGTCAAAGAGAAAAAACAAAAACAAGATGTCAGCAGCGCTATGAAAGGCGCTACGAAACTGTGTTGTTTTTGTAGTGCAGTCTATTACAACCCATTTGAACAGTTTGGATATGGTTTTGGACAAATAGAGCTTAAGGAGAATATTTTGCATATGTTAATGCAATTTATAATAGCTAAAGAGCTCGAAATAATGAAGTTCATGGTGGTCAGAATGTTCCAAGAGTGCAAAGGACCCTAGGCCTAGAAAATAGGGGACTATTTCCTACTTTGATGGAGGTCGACATTATGGTCATAAATATTTGAAGTGTATCATCTATATTCGACCATGTGTTAACACTTTGGCAAATGATGTAACTTAGTTTAGATAAGGTTGTTATGGATAGAGATAAGGAGTTTGAATCCTATTTGTAATAGGACTCTTTAGTAGATTAACTGTCTTTTTGAAATAAATACCATGTCATATGGTTATGCAAGGTGTCAAGATTCAGGAATTCGATGTATCTAGCACAAGATAATATTATCTCATGTTGTAAATGGTCTATAAAGGACCAAGAAGTCGAATGTACATTTTTAGAAAAAGTCTATGCTTTTTGTAATTGATTGGTTTTCAGCTAATACAAAGATTTATATTTAGCCAACTTGAGATTCAAAAGGAGTCCTAGTGTGTTCTTGTTCTAATTGCATATTTTACTATCCTATTGCAGTGACATTTCTCTATGTTACTCAGAATTCATATTTTATGCTCTGACTTCCTATATAGATAAATTGATTGTGTTTTTTTACAGTTTCACATGTGTATCTCTTGACTAAAACTCTGATATGCCTAAACCTCCATGTTAAGTAGATTTATTGGTTTAATGAAACTATTTTGACTCCATAAGCCCAATGTATACTTGCTGATGTGATTTTCAACCTACATTTATCACCTATCTGATTATTACCCCACATAGAGTTAGCCATCTATATTTTTATCAAAAAGCATTAACCCTTTGAGAGAGTCCTCTCAAGTTGAGGAGGCTAAGCCTCAATCAAAATATTTGTTTGAAATAGTTACATGAGATTGATTTTATTAGCAGCCTATTAGGTCCAATTTTGTGATAACATTTTGGTGCGTCTTCTAGGAGTCTGAAGATTATATTTTCCCGAAATTTTGAATCTGAACTTCTGAAGGTAGCAGGAGCTTAGGAAGTTTTTGAGGCTGCACCTACCTTGGTGAATCCATTCAAAATTTATATGATCAAAGGTGGCTTCGAGAAGGAGATACACAAGGAGTAATCCTGACCCAGATCCACCTACCATTGTGGACAATCCAAACACCATTTCCAGAGGCAGTCAAGGCATTTCTGAAATATCAGGTACTCCATCACATTCGAAATACTTGTCCTCTGAAATTTTAGAAAGTACTAAAGATAAAAGAGTTGATGATAAAATTCAAGAGGTTTTGTTTAGATCAGAAAGTGAAAAAGAGCTAACTGAAATTGTCTTAGACTTGCATAAAATATTTATTGATACCTGAGCTCTAGTAACACAAGAAGACAAAGAAGAGTTTTGGGAAGTTGTTACTTCTGAGTTGTTGTTGGAAAAAGAGTCTTTAGAAAAATTGAAAGAGCTTGATCCTTTTGAAGTCTTGTTGAAAAGAAAAGTTGGTTTACCTCTTCCAAATTGGAGTTCAATTGTTAGTGGACCACAAAGACCAAACAATCCTCCTCATAGCAGTTTTTCATCCTCTATTTCTGCCATCCCTAAAACTACTACAGTCCCTTTAACCATGGCTAGAAATATACCTCCTCCACCTATTGCACCTGCTAGATATTCCCCTCTTGTTCTTCTAGCTGTCTTACATGACCTCCCTAGTAAACATGCTGCTATAATCAAAACTTGGGGAAGTGATGAAGAAATTACAGCAGAAGAACATGTGGACCAATTTAATGATTTTATAGACAGGGAGGAGGTGGATGATGAAGATGTTAAGTTGAGGTTGTTTGCTCAGAGTTTTACTGGTGAAGTTAGGAAGTGGTATAAAGCCCTTACTCCTAGAAGTATTCATAATTGGAATGAGTTTGAAGATAATTTTCTGAGAAAATGGGGAAATAGAACTAATCTAGTACAAGCCCTTACTAAGTATAGCACTTTGAAGAGAGATGCTGATGAATCTGTTCAAAACCTTTCAAAAAGGTTTAACAAGGTGGATGACTCTATTCCTGCCCATTTGAAACCATTACAAGCCTTAGCTTAGATGAGATATGTTGAAGCTTTTGACTATGAGTTTTCTATACTGCTGAGAGAAAGAGAATCCCCTTCACTTGCTTAAATACAAAATTATGCAGTGAAGGTAGAGGTTAATTTGATAGCAGCTAAAAAGTAAAAAATGGGTAAGACTACGTTGAAAGAAGAGAATCCTTCCTCCTTTACCTCTCAGGATAAGCTGGATTCAATGATGAAAACAATGGAAAAGTTGATGGATAGATTGACCCTTGGGAATACCTCTACGCCTCCTACACAACATGAACCTCAATTTAGAAACCATCATTTTAGGAGACCTCAGAATCAACAAAGACCAATGGACAATAGAAATCAGTAGTTTGATCCTCCAGTGAGACCTCCTTTCCAACAGAACTTGATTGATGAAGAAGATGATCCTGAAATTCTTGAAGAGTCTATTCACTATCTAGATGAAGAAATGTCTAGAATTTTCTTGACTAAAGAGGAACATGATAAATCATACCAAAGTAATCACGGAGAGGAAACGTCAAATTATCTAAAGGGGTATCAACATGCTATTTTTGAGATGCAAAAACAATACAATCTCAGAAATAGAAATGTGCCTATCATTTCAAACAGAACACAACCTAAGAAGGATACACATAAGGTTACTGATGGAAAGAAATATGCTCCTAACGTCGTTGAAGGTAAGAAAGACACACAAGTTGTTCCTCTTATCAAAGAAGCTGAAAAATCTGTTTCTATTTTTAGCCTTGAGAATGAAATTTCTAAGATTAAAATATCAGTCCCTTTTGTTGAGATTCTTAAAGTAGATGAATATAGAAGAAATATTGTTAAAATGTTGAATTCACAACTAGGAGTTGCTGATATCTTGAATGTGATAGAGGATCATCCAACCATATACCTGGGTCCAAGACTAGAAGATGAACAGAATGAGGAGGTGCCTCCTTTTTATGTGAGGCTTAGCATTCACGACATGACATTGCATAATGCAATGTTGGATTCAGGGGCCTCTCACAATATTATGTCCAAATTAATCATGGAAATAATGGGGTTAGAAATAACTAGGCTATATAAATACTTGTTTTCTTTCAATTCAAAAAGAGGTCAATGCATTGGTTTAATTAAGGATGTTGTTGTTGGTCTAACACAAATTCCTGCTAAGACTGTGGTCATGGACATTGTGGTAGCAGAAATTCCACCAAAGCTTGGTATGCTATTATCAAGGTCATGGGCAACGAAAATCAAAGGTACAATGCAGATGGACCTTACTTATGCCACCATTCCTGTTTTTGGTGAGAAAATAAGACTGCATTGAGAGACAAGAATGGCCTACATGGTGAGTAGTAAATAAAAACCCCAAAATTTTCCAATTTATGCTCTTGATACTGAACTTGGTTCTGCTATTCTTTTCAATGAGTTGACTAATGAAGCAGAAGAGGAGAGGAAAGTAGAAAATCAGAGTTCTGAAATTCAACAGTCTGAAGCAAACAGAAGATCAGCAAGTCAGTGATAAGGAGGTGGAAGGTTGGTGGTCATTGCATTTTGATGGATCAGCAAGCAGAGAAGGAGCAGGAGCAGGGATTTTGATCACAAGTCTAAGTGATGAGAGTAATTTATTTTCCTATAATTTGAACTTTGATTGCACGAATAACATGTCTGAGTATGAATCCTTGATTTTGGGCGTAGAGGTTTTGAAAAGATTGAATGCTCAAAACATTTCTATTTTTGGAGATTCATAATTAGTCATTAAACAAGTTGAAGGTTCTTATCAAACAAAATATATAAGGATGAGGGCATATAGGAACTTGGTTTTGGACATGTTGGAAAACTTTCAAGCTTATTCATTCAATGTCAAAACTAGAGAAAAAAAATCCATTGTTGATTCTCTTGCTGTCTCTGGAAGTCTTTTCATTATTCCTATGCATTCCACAGAAAAATATGAGGTTGAGATTCACCATAGACCAGCTATCCCTGATAATATTACTCATTGGAAAGCTTTTGAGGATGATCAACAAGTGAATAACTTTATTGAGCTGAAGAAGAGTTTGAAAATATACAAGTAGATCAGAAAAATATGCTTGCTGAGTCTAAAGGGAATTCTGAAGTTTTGCAACTAAAGAACAATTCTATACCAAAGGGACTCATACCTCTTGAAAAAAGTTTTGATCAGAATGATGCTTTTAAATCCCCTAAAATACAAGTTTATGATGAAGAATTTGAGCGCTGTAACCTTGGTACAGTAGCTATGCCAAAAATGATTAAATTTTCAAAGTTTATTTCAGTTGATATGAAGTTTAAATATATTGAAATGATGAAGAGATTCATAGATGTGTTTGCTTGGAATTATGATGATTTGAAAGAATATGACCCCACTATTATTCAACATACTATTCCCATAAAAGAAAATGAAAAGCCTTTCAAGCAGAAGTTAAGGGGGATCAATCCACTTCTCATGCCATTGATTGAGAAGGAGGTCAAAAAACTCTTTGATGCCAAAATCGTTGTGCCAATCAGATTTTCAAATTGGCTTGCAAATTTGGTTCTAGTTAGAAAAAAGAGTGGATAAATCAAGATATGTATTGACTTCGGAAATTTAAATAAAGCCTCTCTGAAGGACAATTATCCTCTCCCAAAGATTACCAAATTTTGCAAACTATTGTTGTTTCTTAGATAATGTCTATGCTTGATGGTTTTTCAGGTTATGATCATATCCTTGTACATCCTGATGATTAGGAAAAAATAGCCTTTACTACACCATGGGGTACTTTCATGTACGCCAAGATGTCATTTGGTCTCATGAATGCAGGCGCTACTTTTCAGAGGGAAATGGATATATATTTTTCTGAAGAGAAGGAAAATATGGTGGTTGTTTAACTTGATGACATAACAATATTCTCAAGGAGGGAAGAAGATCACTTGAAGCACCTTGAAATGATTCTGCTGAAATGTAGAAGGTTCGGTATTTCTCTAAATCCCACCAAAAGTATTTTTGCTTTAACTTCAGGTAAATTACTTAGACATATCATTTCTAAAGATGGGATTAAGATTGATTCAAACAGGGTCAGTGCAATTCAGAAGGTGAATTTTCCAAGAAGTAGGAAGGAGATTCAATCTTTCCTTGGAAAGGTAAATTTTGTAAGGCGATGTATTCCTAATTTTGTTGAGATTGTGAAGGAGATAACAAGGATAATGAAGACGGGAGTTGACATTAAGTGGACAACAGAAGTAAGACACTCATTTGAGGAGATAAAAAGGGAACTTACCTAAGCACCGATATTGATCAGTCCTGATTTGTCAAAATAATTTTTGGTTTTTACTTTCGCATCAGAGAATACTATTGCTGGAGTTTTGCTACAAAAGGGACAACAAGGTATTGAGCAGCCTATTTCCTTCTTTAGTAGGACATTAGCTAACTCTGAGTTGAAGTATAATATCTTAGAGAAGCAAGCCTATGCCTTGGTGAAGGCTATCAAAGATTTTAGGATTTATATTCTGCATTCTCATATTGTGGATTTTGTTCCTAATACTATTGTGAAAGACATCCTCACTCAAGCCGATCCTGATGGTAAGAGGGGAAAATGGATTGCTAAATTCCTGGAGTATGATATAGAGATTAAGACAACAAAATTGGTCAAAAGGAAAGGCTTAGAAAAGCTAATGGTGCATTCAAACTTTGACTGTCTTGACATAAATTTAATTGCAGAAATATCAGAAATTTCAGATGAGGAAGAAGAACTAGTCCCTATTGAAGAGAAATACATCAGTTCAAATTGGTACAAGGAGGTTGTTTTTGTCCTACAACATCATAAAGCACCTGCTTATCTAACAAAGTCTAAGGAAAGGTTTGTAAAGCTAAGATCCTTGAGATATTTTATTTTTGACAGGAATCTGTTTTGGAAGGATACTGGCAGAATTTTGCTGAATTGTTTGCTGGAAGAGGAGGACGATAAATTAATTGAGGAGTTCCACAAAGGAGATCGTGGAGGTCACCATTATTGGAAGGCCATAGTGAACAAGATTCTTAGAGTAGGGTATTATTGGCCTACAATGTTTAAGGATGTCTACAAAAATATTGCTGCCTGCCATGAATGCCAGATTTTTGAGGGTAAGAAGAAACTTGTACCTTTACCTTTAATGCCTATCTATGTAGAAGCGCCATTTCAGCAGTGGGGGCTAGATTTTATCGGAGAGATTCATCCATCATCATCAGGTCAA
Source organism: Pinus albicaulis (assembly GCA_034641835.2). Taxonomy (NCBI): domain Eukaryota; kingdom Viridiplantae; phylum Streptophyta; class Pinopsida; order Pinales; family Pinaceae; genus Pinus; species Pinus albicaulis. The sequence continues at coordinate 311,363,751 of CM076579.1, read as the reverse complement.
CATCACTGGATTCTTACAGCAACTGATTACTTCACCAAATGGATTGAAGCAATCCCAACTAGGCAAGAAAATGATTTTTTGATTATTTCTTTTTTAGAAAATAATATCTTGTCTAGGTTTGGTTGCCCCATGAATATTATAACTGATAATGCACATGAATTTAAGTCTAAGAAGCTGATCAATTTCTGTCATCAATATCATATTACTCTTGGGCATTCTATTGCATAATATCCGCAAGGGAATGGTCTTGCTAAATCTTCTAACAAGAGCATTGTGAGGATCATCAAAAAGGTGTTGCAGGAGAATAAGAAGGCTTGGCATTTGAAGCTAAAGTATGCCTTATGGGCTGATATGATATGCACAAAAAGGTCAATTGGAACCTCACCATATGAATTGGTATACGGGGATGAGGCCATTTTTTCTACATCTCTAGGGGTACCTGTCATGAAGCTGATTCAAGGGTTAGAAGAGGAACCAAATGTAGTCCAGAGGAGAATCAATCAGCTAATATCTCTTCAGGAGAAGAGGAATGAGGTTTATAACAACAGTCAACAATCTCAAAACAGAATCAAGAAGACTTTTGATAGGAAGATCAAGGAGGAAAGTTTCAAATTTAGGATGAAGTGCTGAAATAAGAGGCCAAAATTGAAGAGAAAGGAAAACATGGTAAGTTTGAGAACTTATGGAAAGGTCCTTTCAAGATAGCTGCTTTCCATGGAAACAATACTTACATACTGCAGGAGATGGATGGAAAATCATATGCTGGAGGACCTGTCAATGGAAGGTTTTTAAAGCATTACTCTCCCTAAAAATCTGATTGATCATTCATGTCATTCTACATATTCCATTTTATGAGTTTTTTGCTAATAATGAAAAGCTAAATCAACAATCTTGAGCCCGAGGTGAAGACCATTAGAGCTTGAGGAGAAAGCTTGGAAATTTCAAAGTTTTTTCAGTTTTCGTCAAGAAAATAGATAGCAGCACTGGAACTACTGGTTCTTAGTGTACGACAGGGGCACACTATCTCAAGTGGAGCCACTGTTATCACCCAATTTTTTTTCAAAACATCATTGTGTCAAGTTTTTTTTTGGTCATGGTTCAAAATTGGGTATAGAAGACAATTTAGGGTTTGATCAAGGGTAGTTTATATTTTCATAAGTTCAAATAAATTATTTCTTAAGTTCCATTCATTGTCAAATATCCATAATTTCCATTTGTGGGTCATTTCCTAAAGATTCAGGTCAAAACTGGGCAATTAGCCAAGAAACCTCATTTTCGTAGCGCCACTAGTTCAAAAAAATTGATTTGCTCTATGAAAGCGCTAATAGTTTTGTAGCGCAAACAATGAAAAATACATTGTCGGTGCTACGAAAGCACGGTTTCTTAACTGTCTTGTCATCTAAGCTGAAATATTTCAGAATTTGTTGGGAAATGATAGGTTAGTGGTATGATGAGTCAGTTAACGATGAGATTCAGTGTACTTACCCATGTTGCAGTCATCATTGTCATGATAGGGTATGAATGAGGCATCATTCAGTTATGAGATGACATTTTAAATTCAAAATCTTACCTAATTAGTCATTCTCTTTTCCCTTGCCTCCATTCGAGTGTCTAAGCTCTGAAGCGTAAAGCCAACCTGTGGCTGTTCTATACAAATTTTTCTACATCTTGATCAAGTGAGGCTGATTCAATTTATCAAGCGAGGTTGATAGGTTTTCTGTGAAGCATGGCAGAGGAAAAGAAAGTCCATAGAGGGGGACACTGCTTGAGACATGAGCTTGAAGATATGAAAGCCATAATTGAAGACCCTACAATGATGGAGGCGTTCAGAAGAGTAGGTTGTCTTCGGTTTTGTGAAAAGTTGCAGGGTTGCCACACACAGGTTTCCAAATAATTTGCCTTGAACTTCAATGGAACAACTACCAAGGTTGGGATGCTAAGTGTGTCAATTTCACCAGAGATTATTACTGTTGTGACAGAAATACCAAGACGTCAAGAAACTTGGTTTAAAGGTTTGAAATTTGATATGGAGCCATGCAAAGAGTTTATGAAACCTGAGTATGCAGATATGGATCTCAATAACGCTATCCCTATAAGCCGCATCAAAGACACTTATGCAAAGCTGTTGTTCAACATTTAAAGGTATTTTACATGTGAAGGCAAATATCATAAGGTTTACACATATCATTTCAAGATGCTTCTGCATTTCACTGGTAGGTTTTCACTTGATTTTCCATTTTATTTTCATAGGAGTCTTGCAAAAATGGCTGATAAAGTACAAGCCAAATCTGAAGGTTGTGAAACATTTTTGTTTCATCATGGTTTGATGAAGTTATTGATTTTGAATGAGCTTCAGAAGATAGGCAGGGATTGGTCATCCTTTTTGTTTATAAATGGTTTTGAGTTGGAAACCCTAAATCCTGCTAGAAACCCTAAAACCAAAGGAACTCCATCACCACCAGTAGCAGATTCTAGTCAACCTGTGGTTGCAAAACCAAAGGAATTTGCAAAACTGAATCCAAGGAAAAAAGTTGAGAAAAGGACAAAGCAAACACAATTACTTGATACTCCAACTCCATCACCTGCAAAATAGGGGTCAAATATTGTCAAAGAGGCAAAACAGAAACAAGATGTCAGTAGGAAGGAAATCAAAAGAGTAATAAGAAGCCAATTAGTGGCATTAAAGGGAAAAAAAGTTGCTACAGATACAATGGATAGTCCCAACAATAAAGGAAGCCAATTTTTTTAGAGTAATAAATACTCACTTGAGAGCTAATAACAGGAGACTTAAAGATCAAGTGGAGGACTTGGAGCAGCAGTTGAAATATACTCAGGATGAGTTAAAGAACAAAAGTATTAAAATGACAATCATTAAAGAGTCAAAAGATAAATTAGGTGAAAATGAAGAAAGGACCTCATGAAGGCTGAAATGACTGTGTTTTCAGTTCATATGGCTTTTTGATATGATGGAATCATTTTATTTTGAGTTTTGATACATTTTCAATGTTCATTTTGGAAAATTTTGAACAAAACTGCTCACTCAGCAGTTTTGTAGCGCAGACAGTGTAAAAAGGGAGAAAAGTGCTACGAAACTGCTGTAGCAGCTTTTCTTGCCCTTTTTCATCAAATTTTGAGGGGTAAAAACATGAATTAAGAATTGAAAATGCTGAGGAGGATGTATTTAAAGATAATTAACTTAGTTTTGGAGGAAAGAGGTCAAGATCTTGAAGAAAAAAGGGTAAAAGAGCAACGCTACGAAAGGCGCTATGAAACTGTGTTGTTTTCGTAGTGTAGTCTATTACAACCCATTTGAACAGTTTGGAGATGGTTTTGGATAGCTCGAGATTAAGGAGAAGATTTTGCATGTGTTAATGAAATTTCTAATAGCTAAGGAGATCGAAATAATGAAGTTCATGGTGGTCAGAATGTTCCAAGAGTGCAAAGGGCCCTAGGCCTAGAAAACAGGGGACTGTTTCCTACTTTGATGGAGGTCAGCATTATGGTCATAAAGATTTGAAGTATATCATCTAGATTCAACAATGTGTTAATACATTTGGAAAATGATGTAGTTTAGTTTAGATAAGGTTATTATGGATAGAGATAAGTAGTTTGAATCCTATTTGTAATAGGATTGTTTAGTAGATTAACTATCTTGTTGTAATAAATACCATGTCAAATGGTTATGCAAGGTGTGATTTTTAGCAAAAGACTGTGCTTATTGTAATTGACTGGTTTTAAGCTAATACAAAGATTTCTACTTAGACAACTTGAGATTCAGAAGGAGTTCTAGTGTGCTCTTGTTCTAAATGTATTTTTTATTATCCTATTGCAATGGTGTTTGTCTATGTTACTCCGAGTTCATATTTGATGCTCTGACTTCCTATATAGATAAACTGACTGTGTTTTTTACAGTTTCACATGTGTATCTCTTGACTAAAATTCTTGTATGCCTCAACTTACATGTTAAGTAGATCTATTGGTTTATTGAAACTATTTTGACTCCATAAGCCCAATGTGTACTTCCTAGTGTGATTTTCAACCTACATTTATCATCTATCTGATTATTACCCCACATAGATTTAGCCATATATATTTTTATCAAAAATCATTAACCCTTTGAGAGAGCCCTCTCAGGTTGAGGAGGCTAAGCCTCAATCAAAATATTGGTTTGAAATAGTTAAATGAGATTGATTTGATTGGCAGCCTATCAAGTCCAATTTTGTGATAACACCTTCTTTTCTTTGATTTCCAAAGCTAATTTCTTAGTGAGAGGATCTTCTCTCATTTTCGAACTTTGTTCCTCTTCTATATTTTCAGCTATCTTCCTCTTTCCTTTGTCTAGCACTCGACAACTACCTACTGTTGCTACTTCTTCTAGAAATGCTACCATATGTGTAACAACTTGAGAAGTCCCAGCTCTACTAATATGGTCACAAGGGTAGGAGCAGTTATAACATTTCTTCCGTGGTTCCTCCTATGACCACCAAAATATCTCACTGACCCAGTTGTAGTATACGCTCGCATAGTGGTCTTTGTAATCTGCCCTCAGATCATATGAACTGTAGCTCTTTGTGCCGAAATCAAATTCTACGATGGATTTACCTTTGGTATGTACAAATTTTAGATTCTTAATCACGTATAATATAACCTGGAGAGGAAGATTTTTCCATGGTTCCTTCTTCGTTCTATGTAGTTCTACTGACAACCCTATGTAGATATGATAAGATATGTATTGAATGGAAAGTTTTTTGGTGGCATATACTAGAAAAATATGTGGTGGCTTCTACCCATTGAATTATTTGATCAATGTGCCATCAACTAAGGCAAACCAATATTCAATCTTTGATATTTCCTCCATAGAAGCTCGTGACATGAAAGGTGGGTCCTCCTGAAACATGAGCCTGTAAAGTGGGATGATGAAGTGATCAGTAAGTTGGTCCATGACTTCATGATGAATGCAATATGAAATTAAGTTGC